>JAWJVD010000127.1:0-57500 GCA_038048745.1 Coluber constrictor foxii | reverse complement strand
CAGCAAGTCGGAGTGGCTTTAATACATTCCGCATAACCCATGTGAAACCCTGACAAATGAGGAACTGATGAATTGCCAAGTTTACAATCTTCCAGTGGATTTAAAGGAGCAGCTTTGCTTAGGATTAAATTGGTGCTTACTTGACGTGACATATGGCTGAGCAGCATAACCTACAAGAATTAGAGTAATTTCAGCAATCAATCACTTGAAGAATCAATAGAATTTCAGCTGTTGAAAGGCACTCATTGCAGGGGACATGTTTACATCTGAAAAAAGAACATCCTATATAATTATGTCGACTTGTTTATTTACTTTTCCTGCTCACACAAAAAACTTTAGTCCTTTGCCGGAAGTTTAGGCTTAAGATACAGAAGGATCTTGACAGATTTGAACATTGGGTGCTATCTAACAAAATGAAATTCAGTGGTGAAAAAAGGAAGGTTCTACATTTAGGCAAGAAAAACAAAATGCACAGGTACGGTATAGGTGGTACCTCACTCAATAGTAGTAGCTGTGAGAGGGATCTTGGAGTCCTAGTGGACAACCATTTAGATATGAGCCAGCAGTTTGCAGCAGCTGCCAAAAAAGCCAACACAGTTCTAGGCTGCATAAACAGGGGGATAGAATCAAGATCACATGAAGTGTTAATACCACTATATAATGCCTTGGAAAGGCCACACTTGGAATACGGAATCCAGTTTTGGTCACCACGATGTAAAAAAGATGTTGAGACTCTAGAAAGAGTGCAGAGAAGAGCAACAAAGATGATTAGGGGGCTAGAGGCTAAAACATATGAAGAACTGTTGCAGGAACTGGGTATGTCTAGTTTAATGAAAAGAAGGTCTAGGGGAGACATAATAGCAGTGTTCCAATATCTGAGGGGCTGCCACAAAGAAGAGGGAGTCAAGCTATTCTCCAAAGCACCTGAGGGCAGGACAAGAAGCAATGAGTGGAAACTAATCAAAGAGAGAAGCAACCTAGAACTAAGGAGAAATTTCCTGACAGTTAGAACAATTAATCAGTGGAACAAGTTGCCTCCACAAGTTGTGAATGCTCCAACACTAGGATTTTTTAAGAAGATATTGGATAATCATTTGTCTGAAGTGGTATATGGTTTCTTGCCTAAGCAGGGGGTAGGACAGAGTTTCCCTTCCAACTCTGTTATTCTGTTTTTTCTATTCTTGTTTTTGCCGTTCTGCCTTGGGTCAGCCTCTCAGGCTGGTCTATTTATTTATCTGTTTTATTTTATTTTATTTATTTATTTTGTCAAGCATGTATTAGATAATAGATATAAGTATAAAAATAATTATGAATACATGAAATGGATACAAATAAAAGGAAATATTAGGACAGGGATGGTAGGCAGGCTGGGGAGCTTATGCACGCCCTTACAGACTTCTTAGGAGTGGGGTGAGGTCGACAGTAGACAGTCTAAAGTTAAAGTTTTAGGGGGTTTGGGGAAGAAACCACAGAGTCAGGTAGTGCATTCCAGGTATTGACCACTCTGTTACTGAAGTTGTATTTTCTGCAATCAAGTTTGGAGCTGTTTACCTTGAGTTTGTATCTATTATTTGCTCGTGTATTGTTTTGGTTGAAGCTGAAGTATTCATTGACAGGTAGGACGTTGTAGCAGATAATTTTATGTACTACACTTAGGTTGGACTGAAGACGGTGAAGTTCTAAGTTGTCTAAGCCCAAAACTTCAAGGCTTCAAGGTTTCAAGTCTGTTGGATCAGGTATTCTGTTGCGAATACCTTATGCCACCTTTTAGCCTTCTCCCAGTTTTGTTTTAAAGCCTTGTAGGACAAAAAGAAAGAAAGATACCACTAAACAGACAAAAATTATTCATCATGTAGTGATGATTTTCCATTGGCAGCATCAATTAGAAGTAGCAAGGGTGCTTTGGAAAACACGTTTACAACTTGTTAAAACCTCCTTTTTTAAAATAATAGTTAAAGCCTTGTTAAACAATGGTTGCGGAGCATTTTAATCAACTCTTCTCACATCAGGTTTCAACACTTTTTGTAGAATGTGACAGGTTACGAGCTAAAGGTTTGGGAAGGCAGGGAGACAAATATGAATACAGACAGGTGTTGTGTTTTAGGTGGTATGTTGCTCTTCTGTCGCTCAGGTTGATAAAAGCAAGAGGTTAAACAAATATGAAAAACAAAGAAAAAAATATAAAGATGAATTCTCTTTTTTCTCTACCTCTTTTCATTTGCTGGAACGAAAAAGAATTTGCTGTTATTTCAAAGGGAAAAAAAAGCTATTTTCGGTGAAATTGTTTTAATTAGGGCTTCAAAGAAAGCGTTTCTGCTCGAAGGAGGTTCTATCAAATTGCTCGTTTGAATCAAAACTTCAAAGCTGAAATTTGGGGCGGAATCTTCAAATAGACTCGAGGCATCATATTGAATTGAGTGCTTTCCAAATAATGGGTAAGAGATTGTGTGGCGAGATTGAAAAGTGATTCACACCCTTGACAGGACTTCTAGAATTTTCTGGCTTCCCAGGGGATGTTGTTGTCATTTTCTTCATATATGGACAAGGCAATGACTTATGGGCTCTTTGATATCAGCATGAATGGCCAGTCCTTTCAGCAGTTCCAAGAAGTTTCTACAACCATTAGAATAGAATAGAATAGAATAGAATAGAATAGAATAGAATAGAATAGAATAGAATAGAATAGAATAGAATAGAATAGAATAGAACAACAGAGTTGGAAGGGACCTTGGAGGTCTTCTAGTCCAACCCCCTGCTTAGGCAGGAAACCCTACACCACTTCAGACAAATGGCTATCCAACATCTTCTTAAAAGCTTCCATTGTTGGAGCATTCACAACTTCTGGAGGCAAGTTGTTCTTGGATGAGAAGCAAAATCTCTTCAAGGAAAAACAATGTACAGTTGCCTGTTTGAAAAAGCACCATGACCTGGATGACTGAAAATCTCCATAGATATGCCCATTAAATACTTGGGAGAGTGTCGTTCTGCTGTTTCCATCTTTGTTTTCACTTAGAATTTGCATAGGTAGGTTCACCTGGTTAAGAAAAAAAAAGTTGTTCAATGAATCTGGGAGCGATGCATGGACTCCGGAGCCTCCAGAGGTGGACAGCAGAGAGGCAGAGGAAGAGGAAGAGCCTGTTCCTAGTGCACGCATATGAAGAGCTGCCAGAAGGCAAGAGCAGATGAAGCAAAAAGGACGACTCAGGAGTAAAGCCAAAAGATGATTGGCCACTCCCATAAGGCTTAAAAGAGCAGCAATGAGCCGTTGGGTTCTTTGTAGAAAAGCAACATTGATTCCCATGCTTCTCATCAGCTTCTCTTGAACTTTGTGGGGGTTTTGCCAAGAAAAGCCTTTGGCACGTTGCCAAAAACATCAAAGGTTGGTGATAAGGCTGAGGGATTGGTTATTAAGAATTTTGTTTTGGACTAAGCTGAGAATGAATTAATTCTCAGCCGTTTTAATAAAACAAGTTTGTTGAGGACTGAATTGTGTTTGGTAATCACTACTTGGGCCTTGGTCACAACAATAGACTGTTGTAAATCGAGGACTACGTGTATTATTTTAATTTCTGGGACTCTTTTTAATTTGCAAAGTTACCAGTAACACATCATGCCCAGTGATGGGTTGTTCCCGGTTCTGTCTGGTTCTTGAGAACTGGTAGTAAAAGCAGTGAAGGCTCTGCCCACCCACCCGGACATCATAAGCTACGATCAGCGTATGCGCAGAAGCTTCTGCACATACAGAAGTGCACATACAGAAGTGTGCACGAGTGAAGCAAGCGTGCACACACTCCCATTGCGAACCAGTAGTAAAGGTAAGTAGAACCCACTCCTGATCATGCCTAAAGATGGTTAGCATTCCCAACAAGCCATGCCACCTGATAAAGTCTAATAGTCCGAGGGCGATGCTTGCTCTTCAAACTTTAATAAGAACTTTTTAAAAAGTTGTTGAAAACTCTTGTTTTTCATACTGGAGAACATGTTTTATATTAGTTCTCTGGAGGCCCTTTGCCAGATCATTTGAAAACTGCTGTCCTGTCTTTTCCTTGCTATCTTTGCCTTAAAAGAGGTTAAGGGGGATTTATTGCGATGAAACTTTTGAAACCATCCAGTTGAAACTTTGCTCTGAGTTATTGTCCTCTCAAGGGTCTGTCATTCCTGCTATTTTCAATCTCTCTCTCTCTCTTTTAATATATAAAAGAGGAAGCAGCTGCAAGCAGTTTGATGCATTCCCATTTACTGCCCATGGTTGAATCTTTTATGAATTGGAATCTCAAATCTCAGATTGGTCCGATTAAAATCTTGCTGCCTGTAGAACTCGATTTGCAAATGCAAATAGGATATTGACCAGTGGTGGGATGCTGCTGGTTTAACAACCTGTTCAGTGAGCGTGCGCTATGCGCATTCATGCACGCTTTGTGTGCGTGCGTGCCTAAAGAGCTTGTGCACAGCATTGAAAATTGAACATTTAGAAGTTACCTGCTTACCTTCCAAGTCTGCAGTGGTAAGTAGAACAGCGAGGAGCGGGGAAATCAGTTGTGCCTTGTGATTGAGTTGAGCTGGAAAGCAGGAAATATAGGACAAGATTAGGTGGGGGTGGGTGGGCGGAGCCAGCTGATCATCGGCACTACCAGTTTGCCCAAACTGTTCTGAACTGGCTGAATACCAGCTCTGATATTGACCTTTTTGAATATCAACACTATTTCACATTGTGGGCTTTCCCTCCCCCCACCCTTTAATCATTGTTGCCTTCCTGGTTCTCTTCATTTCTACTGAATCATGAGAGAGACTTCTCAAGGCCTTAGAAAACAAAAACGACTAAGGAAAAATGATAATCCAAGATCAACAGCATTAACAGTAGCTTCCTCTGTCTTGTTCAATAATTAAATAAGCTTAATTTGATTTAATAATGAAATCAAACAAGAGAAATTTGAAAGACACTCTTAGGCACATTAAGATTAGGATCAAAAAACAGAAGCCGGGTTTTGTGCATTGAATTATTGGAATATCCTTCTCAAGAGCATCTCCTCCAAATGGACTCTATCATCTTAAAACAACATTCCCAGTGGTGGGATTCAGCCAGTTCGCACCACTTCGGGAGAACCAGTTGTTAACTTTCTGAGCAGTTTGGCAAACTGGTTGTTGGAAGAAATCATTAGGGCAGAGAACCAGTTGTTAAATTACTTGAATCCCACCACTGAACATTCCTCAATCCTAGGAACTGATTTTGTAGAAGACAATTTTTCCATGGACTGGGGTAGGTGGCGGGATGATTTCACACACTCTCTAGAACCTGCACATGTGCAGATGAAGCTTCGCTCACTTGCACAGCCCAGTTCCTAACAGGCCATGGACCAATACCGGTCCCTACCTTGGGGGGACGCTTGATCTAAGGTATGTTGGAAACACTGTGTGCCACTCATTTTCCTCTCTCTGGAAAATACTGTAGGAAAGAACTCAAAGGTGTTCTGGCCCCATGCCCAGAAATAACCCCCCCCCCCCTCAGACAACCAGAGGCTAAGGAACTGGCAGGCAACCAAGTGAGATGATAACAAAGGTCGGCAGCAATCCGCAGCTGCTTGCCAACGTGTTTATTAAAAGGTCCGTCACATACACACCAAAGCTAAGACGCCGGGCCGATTCAAAACCGGGATCCACGTATCTTTGTTTTGTTCGTCACAAAGATATGGCAACAATCCCTCACTTATATAGTCTGGTAGGAGGCGTGGTCCACCAGCTAATCACGACCACGCCTTTTCCTCTGCTGGGCTCTCCTGTCTCTCCGACACTGGCGAGGGTCCAACCAAAACTCACTCCCCTCGTCAATGTCCTCCTGTGGCTGCGGGGACGAGCTTGGCTCTGGGCCTATCTCCTGCCCTTCGGTGTCCTCCGGAGGCATTGCCAGAGAGGAGAGTCCTGGAGAAGGAGGCCTTGCCAACTCCTCTCCCTCACTCTCAGAGTCCTCCCCTGCTGATGACGCAGGCTCAGGCAACGGAGCCACAACAAAAGGTAAGATTTCCTACCATTGTATAATTTGGGGGACTGCCTGCACACAATTACATCTGCCCATCCCAATTGGTCCAGCAGAAGGTATTTGCTATGGATCCTCTCTATGAAGGAGTTCCATCCAGCTAATACTGATGATGTTACCTAGTTGGGAAATGAAAAGTCTGCAAGAAAACTATCAAGCTCAGCAAGCACCAAGGACAGCTACTTCTGGCCTTTCCCTGTGTAACATCATTCCCACTACCACCAGTGAGATCGGCCCCCATCACTGACAGCCTTCCAGAAGTCCCTTAAAACATAGTTGTGTCATCAGGCTTGGGGGTCTCAAATAAGTGATTAATTAAATGAGATGGCTGCACTGCCTATAATAAAAACTCTCTCCAGTACCCCATTGCCAGTAACCCCAATGTTTCACGTAGAGTAATTAAGCACACTACAAGCCATCACTGTGCAGAAACCATTTTACTAGAGAGTAATACGATAGGAACAGGAAATGCGTCATAGGAACAATAGAGATGAATCCTAGAGTGGCAATGTGATACAGGAAACAACTACAATAGAGAGGAATGATAGAGCTGCATATAAGCTAGACATAATACCTGTAACATCCAGTTGGTGCCTTTCTTCACATGTTTTTTTTTTAATGGTTACCTTCTGTGATGTATTTTTATTGTATTTCCTAGGGTCATTATTCTGTGAAATGGGCAACTATAGTCCATGACGTATGAGCCCAATTGAGCCCAAAAGTTCTGTTTGCTAAGCAAGATACTTATTAAGTGTGTTTCACCCCATTTTGCCACAGTTGTTAAGTGAATCACTTCCGTTGTTAAGTGAATAACCCTGTTGTTAAGTGAGTCTGACTTCCCCATTGATTTTGCACATCAAAGTCACAAAAAGTGATGACAATGATCCCGGGACACTACAACCGTCATAAAAACATGCCAATTGCCAAGCCTCTGAATTTTGATCTTGGGGATGCTACAATGTGTGAAAAATGGTCATAAGTCACTTTTTTCAACACTGTTGGAATGGTCATTAAATGAACAGTTGTAACAGTGGTGGGTTTCAATTTTTTTTTACTACCGGTTCTGTGAGTGTGGCTTGATGGGCATGGCATGGCTTGGTGGGCGTGGCTTGGTAGGCTTGGCAGGGGAAGGTTACTGCAAAATCCCCATTTCCTCCCGATCAGCTGGAACTTGGTAGACAGAGAATAGATGGGGCTGGGGCCAGTCAGAGGTGGTATTTTCCGGTTCTCCGAACTACTCAAAAATTCCACTACCGGTTCTCCAGAACTGGTCAGAACTGGCTGAAACCCACCTCTGGGGTGTAAGTAAGGATGATCTGTGTATATGTATGACAAACAAATAAATATTCAGCACCCTGGTTCTTATCATTTAGGAAATGATTAAAAATATGCCTCTTTCAAAAAGCTATTGGGAGCGGGTTATGAGAGATTCATATTCCATAAATGGAAACTCTGTAAGAATGTTGCAGTATCAAGGATGGTCTGAAATACTTTTTACGTCACCGGGATGCTATTTACAGTTGCATTGTAATGCCTCATGATTATAATGATTATAATTGGGATATTGTTTGGTGTTTCTCTGCTTGGAGTCACATCAATGAAATATAACCCTGTGAAAGAAACACACAAGGAAAGAAATGAATCTTCATATTGAGGGTTGGTTTGTTTGTTTTTTACAAAGTCCTTGAAGCCAAATTTATCTTGATTGGATCATGAATAAGAGCTTCCAAGTGCCCTTCATGATGTTTAGTGGACAGAGGCAAGGCTAAAATGACATTCCTTCTCAGGACAAACTGAAATGCAATGTTATATTACTACCAACCTGCCTTCCCTTGAGGACCTGTATACTGCACGAGTCAAAAAGAGGGCTGTGAAAATATTTATAGACCCCTCACATCTTGGACATAAATTGTTTCAACTCCTACTCTCAAAATGACGCTATAGAGCATTGCACACCAGGACAACTAGACACAAGAACAGTTTTCCCCCGAACGCCATCACTCTGCTAAACAAATAATTCCCTCAACACTGTCAAACTATTCACTAAGTCTGCACTACTATTAATCTTCTCATCGTTCCTATCACCCATCTCCTCCCACTTATGACTGTATGACTGTAACTTCATTGCTCGTATCCTTACGATTTATATTGATTATTTCCTTGTATTATTTGATTGCTTATGTGTACCATATGACTATCATTAAGTGTTGTACCTTATGATTCTTGATGAATGTAACTTATCTTTCTATGCACACTGAGAGCGTATACACCAAAGACAAATTCCTTGTGTGTCCAATCATACTTGGCCAATAAAGAATTCTATTCTATTCTATTCTATTCTATTCTATTCTATTCTATTCTATTCTATTCTATTCTATTCTATTCTATTCTATTCTATTCTATTCTATTCTATTCTATTCTATTCTATTATCAGCAATAATGATTACAGAGCATCTTCTATCATATCTAAGTTACAGGCGAGTTTAGAAGGTCTTGGGAAGAATCTACCGTGTTTCCCCAAAAATAAGACCCTGTCTTATATTTTTTGAACCCCGAAATAAGTGCTTGGCCTTATTTTCAGGGAGGTCTTATTATTTTGGGGCACGTGGAGCAAAATGGTGCTCCTCGTGCTGTCTTACCTGATTTCCAGCTCTGAGTTTAAATATTTTTGGGGAGGGCTTATTTTGGGGGGAGGATTATTTTAGCTCATGCACTCAAAAGCCCAATTGGGCTTATTCTCAGGGGATGTCTTACTTTCGGGGAAACAGGGTATATCTATGATAGTTCCCCTGACAGAAGGGAACAGTAAGATTTAAATGGGATGTGAAGGCAATCTGGCTGGGACAACTGTCACCCCATTGATCATCAGTATTGCTTTGGCTGATTTTGCTGGTAGGTAGGCATTTTCTTTCTCCCTCACCACTCCTCAACCAGCATGTTGAATGAAAGAAGACAACCATTTCAAATCAAAGAAAGATACTGTTTTTCACCCAAGATACTGTTCATGTCGTTGGTGACACATATGTCACATCTCCCCAAATGATAAGGCCAGGCATTCAGCCTCTCCTGGAATTGGTGTGTCAAAAGAATAATTTGGGATTCCAGCTTGAGCCCATGGTCGTGAAGAAATAAATAAAAATGATATCCACGCAGCTGTGAGGAAAGGACAAATATTTATACCCAAAAGCAGAGGGTATAGCTCTGCTTAGGAGCTCTGCAGTCCTCTTAGGAGCAGCTGCAGAGAAATGGGTTCAGTGACACAGTTTTATAGGGGAGCTTGCCCTGGGTGTGGAAATGTCTACATGCTGATTCTAGGGTGAGACTTGAGAGTCGTGTGTGTGTGTGTGTGTGTGTGTGTGTGTGTGTGTGTGTGTAGATATGTCATCTGTGATGTTTATTCTTGTGAATATGCAGTTTCCTTGGGAGACCTAATTCAATTAACTATATTTGTATCTACAGACCTTCTCCTTTGATATGTGGATTAGGTCTGGGGAACTTATTTGTGGGTTTGAGGAAGTTTGAGTAAGAGATTTTTTCCCCGTTTGCTATTTTTACTTGATTAACTTAGTTTCAGTTCAACTGTCACTTATCTAATGGAGACACTGATTCTCAGTCCATTGTGGATTCTGTTAATGTTTTAAAGGGAAGAGGGAAACAGTATAAAGTATACCATATAGAATAGAATAGGACAGGACAGGACAGGACAGGACAGGACAGTATTCTTTATTGGCCAAGTGTGATTGGACACATAAGAAATTTGTCTTGGTGCATACAATATATTTTTGATATAAAACTTCTCATGGATAACACAGTATAGGACCTTTCACCCTTAGAGAAAGCTAAAGGCCTTTAAGACCATTTTGGGTCTTATCATATTCACCCAGCTTTTGTTCTTCAGTTCCTAAGTCATGTCTGACTCTTTGTGACCCTATGGACATAGCACATCTGCCCCCCCCCCACCCATCCTTCACTATCTCCTGGAGTTTGCCAAGACCTGTGCCTAACTACATCAATGACACTGTCTATCTCAGCCTCTGCCATCCCTTTCTCCTTTTGCCTTCAATCTTTCCCAACACCAGGGTCTTTTCCAACAAATCCTCTCTTCTCATTTGGTGGCCAAGTATTTGAGCTTCATCTTCAGAATTTGTCCTTCCAAAGAACAGTCAGGGCGAACCAGTCAGAATCTGCTGAATACTACCTCTGGATTGACTGATTTGATCTCCTTGCAGTCCAAAGGAATCTCAAGAGTTCCCTCCAGCACCACAATTTGAAAGCCTTAATTCTTTGGTGTGTTCAGCCATCTATAGCAGGGGTGTCAAACTCAAGACACTCCACGGGCCGGATCTGGCCTGTGGGGTGCTTACATCTGGCCCGCAGGACCGCCCTGGAAACAGTGAAGCACCAAAAGGCAGGATGAGAAACAATGGATGGAAACTAAACAACAAGAAAAGCAATGTAGAACTAAGGAGAAATTTCCTAACGGTAAGAACAATTAACTAGTGGAATGACTTGCCTTCAGAAGTTGTGAATGTTCCAACACTGGAGTTTTTTAAAGAAGAGACTGGACAATCGTTTGTCCAGAAATGTATAGGATCTCCTGCTTGAGTAGGGGATTGGACTAGAAGATCTTCAAGTCCAGGGGTGAAATCCAGCAGGTTCTGACAGGTTCTGGAGAATCGGTAGCGGAAATTTTGAGTAGTTTGGAGAACCAGCAAATACCACCTCTGGCTGGTCCCAGAGTAGGGTGGGAATGGGGATTTTGCAGTATCCTTCCCCTGGAGTGGGGTGGAAATGGAGATTTTGCAGTACCCTTCCCCTGCCATGCCCACCAAGTCACACCACACTCACCAAGCCACACTCACAGAACTGATAGTAAAAAAAATTGTATTTCACCACTTTTCAAGTCCCTTCCAACTATGTTATTCTGTTATTTTTCACTTAAGATCCCTATAATCTGTAGTTTGGATTGAGTTATGTATTTTATGCTATGCTGTGCTGTGCGGTGCAGTATGGTGCGCTGCGGTGCTGTGCCGTGCCGTGCCATCTCATGCGAGGCCATGCCAGGCCATGTTATGTTTTGCTTTACTTTTATTATTTTTGACATGTTTTATGCCACTTCCAACCTGGCAGACATAAGAACCTTGTTTATGAACTTTCAGCTATTTTTTTTTTCTCTTATCTGGTTTATTTTATTTTCTATTTTTCATTTCATTTCATTCAATTTTTATTATCTTTGACAACTTTTATGCTCCTTTAGCCTTGCAGTCTTAAGCACCTTGTTTATGAACATTCAACTATTTTTTTTCTTCTCTTATCTGGTTTATTTTTCTGTTCTCTATTTTATTTTATTTTCTATTTTTTATTTCAATTCATTTCACTGCTATTATTTTTGACATCTTTTATGTCACTTCAGCCTGGCAGACTTAAGCACCTGGCTTATGAATGTTAACCTGTTTTTTTTTCTTCTTATCTGGTTTATTTTTCTCTTCTCTAGTTTTTATTTTATTTTCTATTTTTCATTTCATTTCATTATTATCTTTTATTATTTTTATGCCACTATAGCCTGGCAGACATAAGTACCTTGCTTATGAACATTCAACTATTTTTTTCCTCTTTTCTGATTTATTTTTCTCTTTTCTAATTTATTTTATTTTATTACTTTATTTTCTATTTTTTTATTTGATTTCACTTCATTTTTTTATTATTTTTGGCAATTTATGCCACTTCAGCTTTATTTTTCTCTTTAATTTATTTTATTATTTTATTTTCTGATTCATTTCATTTTACTTTTATTATTCTTCACAACTTTTTTTTTAAATAAATTTTATTAAGTTTTCCAGGTTAAAATCAACATGAGACAAAAACATTGATTATTCATAAAAACAAAAACTATACATTCCCCTCTCTCCCTCCCCCATTCATAACACTAAACATACAAACACGTCTATCCTGGCAGATAATATTCCTGCCCTCATTAATAAATAATTATGCCCACAATACAGAATAAAGTAAATAATCCCCAAATATGCTTTTCATACAATTATCTTTCAATCTAGATAGGTATATCTCTCCTCATATTGACTTAGGCCCTCACTTCATCTCAATCCTTTTATTCAACCACCAATACCAACTGTCCCAACTTTGAAAAAAATCAGAATCCTCTTTTTCTTTCAACCTATATGTCATTCTATCCACCTCAGTGCACTCTAGTATTTATAATTTGGACAGTAGCCAGTATCTCTTTTTCTTTCCACTGTTGGGCGAAAGCTATTCTAGCTGCGACTAAAATATGTAGAGTGAGATACCATTTTTCACAACTTTTATGCCACTTCAGCATACCAGACTTAAATTCCTTGCTTATGAACATTCGATTATTATTTTTTCTCTTCTTCAGGAGAACCAAACCAGTTTCATTTCACTCAGGCTGAACAGGAGATGTCAAACCAGCCTGATCCTTGTTATAGTTGCCGTCTTTTAATATCTGGATTTGCCTCCTCCCCTTATGTCAATGAAGACTCAGTCATCTAGGCCAAAGACACCTAAAGGTTGAATTGTGGCAACTGGACAACCATGTCAGGCCTAGAAGCCATTTTTTGTTGGATCTTCAGGCCTGAAAGTTCAAGTCCCTGCCACATTTACAATTGTGGGAAACTGAGGAGGGGATTTTATGAAGCCAGGGTGCTATATAGCTATAATAACATTCCTTTCTCAGAAAGTCAAGGACATCTTGCCCTGAACCTGGACGGTTGAAACTGGGAGGCATCTCCAGCTGGGATGGTACACTGATTGGACCATGCGATGGACTTATGGGTGCTGGGCAGGGACTTGAACTTTCCTTTGGGTGGGGAAAACCTGGAAGCTTTCAGATTCGGGTGTTCTTAGATGCATCAGTATGACATCTCTAATAAAATGGAACTTTGAGGAAACTCAAGCCTTGGATTTTTTTTTTCCTTGGGGGTGTTACTTTGGAACCCTGCTACAACCTTTGTTAATCTGAGATGTTAATCTGAGATCCAAGCAACTTCATCAGTCAGAGCAAAATTAGTAAGGCAGAGAGTCAGAGAATCGTTGAAATGTGCCAACTCTTGTCACAACTATTTCAGGAGTGTCTCCCCTAAATGGCTTGCAATATGTTAATGAAGACTCAATCATCCAGGCCAAAGGCGTCCAAAGGTTGAAACGTGGCAACTGTACCAAACTGAGTTAATCTGAGACATTTTGTTGTCCATCCAAGTCAGAGGTGGGTTTCAGCAGGTTCTGACCAGTTCTGGAGAACCGGTAGCAGAAATTTTGAGTAGTTCGGAGAACCAGTAGTAAAAATTCTGACTGGCCCCGCCCCCATCTATTCTCTGCCTCCCAAGTCCCAGCTGATTGGGAGGAAATGGAGATTTTACAGTATCCTTCCCCTGCCACACCCACCAAGCCACACCCACTAAGCCATGCCACGCCCACCAAGCCACACCCATAGAACCAGTAGTAAAAAAAAATTGAAAGCCACCACTGATATTCCAAGTAATTTCATCAGTCAGAGCAAAATTATTTAGTTTTAGGCAGAGGTGGGTTTCAGCAGGTTCTGACCAGTTCTGGAGAACCAGTAGCAGAAATTTTGAGTAGTTCGGAGAACCAGTAAATACCACCTCTGACTGGCCCCACCCCCATTTATTCTCTGCCTCCCGAGTCTCAGCTGATTGGGAGGGAATGGGGATTGTGGAGTATCCTTCCCCTGGAATAGGGTGGGAATGGAGATTTTACAGCATCTTCCCCAGCCACGCCCACCAAGCCATGCCATGCCCACCAAGTCACACCCAGAGAACCAGTAGTAAAAATTTTTTGAATCCCACCACTGGTTTTAGGCCCTGAGTAGTATAGGGGCAGTTATATTTTTTTAGCCTAGACAGAAAGTAGACTATTGTGGGAAGCCCACCCACCCTGCCTCCAAGAAGATATTTTGGGAAATATTAAAAAGGCAGCATATTATATTTCCCCTAAAAGAGAAATAGAAATCTTAAGGGAGACAGACAGTCAACCCTACCTCCCTGCCCCTAGCAGATTTTTGGTGCCCTTAAGAAAGACTGGGCCATCCTATCTACAAGACAAAGACCTTCAGCTCCAGGGTGATGGGATTAAGGCATGACCCTCCAGAACATAATAGGATTATCTATTAGCAGGGCTCACTGCATTGCAAAACCTCCTGAGGACATTACATCACCCAGCAAACTTCAACTAAACTTATCTCAGACAAATATGACCCCACATGGCCCCATGGGAGTATGACAACAGCCAGTAGAATGATGTTCTTGCACAGGAACAGAAAGCTCAAGTGCAAAATCCTAGAGAAGGTATGAAAGCCCCCCACTCTCAACTCCATGTGTTCAGCTATACCAGAGAACCATGTGCTTGGTGGTTCTCTTCCATCATTAAACGCTTTTTCTGATCATCCTCGAGCCTCCATTGTGTCTCCAATGTCTTTCTCTGGCTTGGAACTGAACCAGATGGATATTTCTTCCAACACAATCAAAGTACTGTATTTCCATGGTAGTGGTAATCCTGCATGCTGCCTTTCCACGGTCATTCCTCCCCACCGTCTAATAATACAAGAACCTTCAAAATGTAGAGAATGTGACACCCCTGATAAATCTGCACCGGCTCTGAAATCAAAGCAAGTGATCTCCCGGTGAGATAATATACAATTCCATCTTTCCTTGAAGTGAAGTTAAATAATTCCAAACAGAGGTCATTGCAGAACGTAATTATAAATTCACTGCACATCATTATATCTTTTACACCTGCCTGGAAACCTTGCCAATAAATTGTTGGCAAACTGAAGCAAATTTGCATTCCTACAATTCTTGAAATAAAGGAGAGCTTTCATTACAGATGAGACAGATGCATTTTTTTTCAACCGCCTCCTGTCAGACGTGGAAGCCATCTTTTGCATTGGGCCTTCAGGCCTGCCACATTTAGTGCTGTGGGAAATTGGGGGGGGTGGGGTTGAATGGAGCAGGGGTCAGCAACCTGCTGACTGTGGTCTTCCAGGTGCGATTCAAGGTGGTGGTGACCATCTTTAAAATGCTCCATGGCTTAGGACCCGGGTACTTACGAGACCGCCTTCTGCTGCTGATAGCCTCCCACCGGCCAATACGCTCCCACAGAGAGGGACTCCTCAGGGTGCCGTCGGTCAAACAGTGTTGACTGGCGGCCCCCAGGGGGAGAGCCTTCTCTGTGGGGGCACCTGCCCTCTGGAACTAACTGCCCCCAGAGATACGGATGATCCCTGACCTATGCACCTTTCACCGTGCCCTCAAGATGCTATTATTCCAATAAGCGGGGCTGGTCTAGACATGATTTTTAATTGGGGTTTATTTTTAATGATTAGGCCAAGGGTTTAATATGTTTTTTAAAATGTTTTTTTTAAATTTTGTATTTGGATTTGTTTTATTATTGGCTGTGCACCGCCGTGAGTCCTTCGGAAGAAGGGCAGGATAGAAATTAAATAAAATCTAAATCTAAAAAAAAAATCTGTGGCTCTTTCACCCCTCTGCTGCAGCTCCCTGTCACTCAAAATATGTGTCACAACCGCCAATGTGCAACACCCACCAGCACATGATTTATTGAGCTTTTCAACCCCTGGTAGGCCAACCATGGATAAATCCAAGAGAAGAAAAAAGTTTCAAAAGAAAACAGAATGTTTAATTCAACTACATATGTTAGTTTTGTGGCCGCTCAAGAAATAGTCAGGCATGGGAAGGGTTTTGTGGCTCCTGGTGTTTTCTTTTTCTGTGGGAAACGGGTCCAAATGACTCTTTGAATGTTTAAGGTTGCAGACCCCTGGTATAGAGCATGGGTGATATATAGTCATAATAACATTCGTTTCTCAGAGAGTCAAGGTCATCTTGCCCTGCAGCTGGGAGGCTGGACCTGGGAGCAGTGGTGGGTTTCACATTTTGTTACCACTGGTTCGCCATGCATGCGCATGCTCGCTTAATGTGCACCTTCCATGCATACACTTTGCGCATGTGTGCGCCTTCTGAGCATGTACCTCATCTCAAAAATGTGCCTAAATAGGACAGCATAGCACTGTGGTGGGTGGGCGGGCCCACCTGTGAGCTCTGCTACTGGTTCACCCGAACCAGTACGAACCGGCTGAATACCACCTCTGCCTGGGAGGCATCTCCAGTTGGGACGGTGCTATGATTGGATCATGTGATGGACTTGTGGGTATTGGGCAGGGACTTGAACTTTACTTTGGGTGGGGAAAACCTGGAAACTTTCAGATTGAGGTTTTCCCAGATGCGACATTTCTAATAAAATGGAACTTTGAAGGAAGTCAAGCCTTGGAGTTTTCTTTCATTGGGGGTGTTACTTGGAATCCTGACACCTTCTTCAAGACCTGGGAAGTTCAGAAACTCTGCAGTCTCAATTCCCTTGGGCCGAGAAAAGAAATCTGTTGCAATAATCTGTTTATTTACAGGCTGGTCAAGTATTAACGTAGCTCTCCAAGCAACATTCAGTGGGATGATAATCTAACTTCCAAACCTTCAAGCTTTCTAACTGTCTTCATGCTTATTTCCATTTTCAAGAGGAAGGAGATTAGTGGGTGGAAGTAATTTAAAGGAGTTATTTTTGCTAAATGTCCTTTTGTAGATGTTTTGGGCAAGAGAAACCCAGTATCAAGACACAGGTAGGAGAGCATTCCTGAAAAGGAACTCACCTATTTATTTGGTAGATAGATTGTAGAGTTCATCTTCAATTTACATTAACAGAATCTTGCAAGTCTGACTGTACCAATCTTCTATTGTCCCTTTTTGCAGCCTGAGAAGATTGGAAGGTTCCTTTCTGAGTTTCTTTCTCTGCCCGTTATGCAGCTGTGGGCTATGCCTTCTCTTATCTGATCATTCCCTAGGCCAGTGATGGCTAATCTTTTTGTTGTCACATGCCAAAAGTGTGTGTGCCCATACCCATAATGCGTGTGTGACCCGCTCTCCCTGTGCCTCCTCTCCCTGTGCATGTGGACATGACCCCCCATTCTCTCCCCAGCCCCTGTGCATGCATGTGCAACCCTCTGCACACACCCCTTTTTGAGCCTAATAGGCATCCTTGCAGCCTCCTGGGACCAAAAACGGGCCATGTGGGGGGCGGGGACGCCACACTCTCCTCATGCCCCATTTTGATCCCAGGAAGCTGCTAGGCTCAAAATGGGCTGTGAAGGGTGTGTGTGCCCCCCACGTTTCTCTCCCACCTCCAGCGCATGTGCATTTGTGTGCGACCCCCTGCACATGCATGCATGACCCCCCACTCCCCAGGCATGCATGCGCACCTCCTGCATGCGCACTGCCCCGGGGCATGCACCCCCCAGGCATGCATGCACATCTCCTGCATGCGCACTGCCCCAGGGCATGTGCACTAGAGACCCAAAAATCAGCTGGCTGGCGGGAGGCGCACACATATGCAGGGTGGAGCTGAGCTGGGTGATGGCTCGCATGCCCGCAGAGTGGGCTCTGTGTGCTACCTGTGCCACGCGTGCCATAGGTTCACCATCACGGCCCTAAGCAGTCTCTCTTCCTCCCATCCCTCCAAGATAATTGGCACATACCATCACAGGAGATGAACATTCCATCCAAGATATAAACTTCAGAATCAGAAGAAGAAAAGGGACACACTGCAGCTGAGCATGCAAACAAGTCTATGGAATGCAGTGGTGAGTTTCAAATTTTTTTTATTACCGGTTCTGTGAGTGTGGCTTGGTGGGTGTGGCATGGCTTGGTGGGCATGGCTTGGTAAGCATGGCAGAGGAAGGATACTGTAAAATCTCCATTTCCACCACACTCCAGGGGAAGGTTACTGCAAAATCCCCTCGGGAATTGGGCGGCATAAAAATGCAACTAATAAATTTAGTCCCGATCAGCTGGGACTTGGGAGGCAGAGAATAGATTGGGAGGGGGGCGGGCAGTCAGAATTTTTACTACTGGTTCTCCGAACTACTCAAAATTTCCACTACCAGTTCTCCAGAACTGGTCAGAACCTGCTGAAACCCACCTCTGATGGAATGGCTACTGAAGGATAAGCATTGAGAGTGGGAAATGATGGAATGGAGCCACTTTGTCTACATTAATAAGAAAAGGGGGCTCCTTGGCCATCTCTCCATCAATGTTTGTGTGAACAGACATCATGCAGCAGGCACTGAAGCTCAGTGCTGGTTCAGCCATCTCCAGATATGTACTGTAGGTGTACCAGAGCATTTTCTCTTACGTATACATAGGTTTTTCCTTGTTTAATTTCTCCCAGTAGTCCATAGAAATGTTGGTAGCAGACGTTTGCTGATACACTGCCTAAAATACTAGGTGGTTTTATTTTTTTTTTAGTATGCTGTATCTTCCACATTTCAATGCACTGCACATTTCCCCCTAAACCTAATATACCACATTTGTTCTTCTGTTTGACACAAATACCTTCAATCCATTGCCCTGCCAATTTATTTCCAACACAGTAATAACATCTCAACACAGCCAGGCTGGAAAGAAAGGCTTCTGAAAAACAACATCTGAAATTATCTTGAGATGGAGTATTGACACATTGGAAATCTCTTCTGGGAATCACAGTGTACAATTAGCAGTTGTGCGCAAGTGCACACACACACACACACACACACACACACACATATATATGTAGGTCTTTGGTTATTCGGGTGTTCTCCCGCGTAGAATTGGAAGTGTCTTGGCGATGTTTCGACGAAGTCTCAGTCATCATCTTCAGACTGGTATTCTCGGCTTCGTGCTTCCAGGAGCAATGGAATATATAAATTGTGTCAAATCATATGCAGGACAATGTGTGCCAAGTTCTGGTTATAACCATGAAGGACTAGCACTTCAATAATCTTTATAATTTACACATAACCTGTTCTAATTATGGAATTAAAAACAAGGAAAGATGACAAAAAAATATGGCATGCTGAGATTTAATATTTGCTGGCAAAGTATATTTTAGTATTCTTAGAATTATAGACTTGGAAGGAATTTTGGAGATCTCCGAGTCCAACTATCATAATCATAAGTTTATTTGTCAAGCATATATAAGATAACAGTATAAACACAATTTGAATACATGAAAAGAGTAAGTAAAAAGGAATATTAGGACAGGGATGGTAGGCATGCTGGTGCACTTATGCACGCCCCTTACAGACCTCTTAGGAATGGGGTGAGGTCAACAGTAGACAGTTTAAGGTTAAAGTTTTGAGGGTTTGGGGAAGAAACTACAGAGTCAGGTACTACCTGCCTAGGAAAGGAACTGTCGTATTTTCCCCAAACAACTGGTTGTCCAACTGTTGCTGGTGGTGCAGTGGTTAGAATGCAATATTGCAGGCTAAAATCTGCCCACAGTCTGAAGTTTGATCTTGACAGGGTTCAATGACATCAGCTTTCCATTCTTCCAAGGTGGGTAAAATGAGGACCCAGATTATTAGGGGCAATATGCTGACATTGTAAACTGCCCAGAATGTAAAGCTCTGTGGCATAGTATATATGTGTAAGTGTGATTGCTATTCCTGGAAAATATTTGACGATGGAGCCTACCCCTACCCCCCCCCCCCCAACATCTTCAGGCAGCAAATACTTTCACTGCTAAAAAGCAATAATACTTCGACTTATGTGACACTTTGTAGTGCATTACAGTCCTCTCTAAGCATTTACAGAATCAGCATATTGCCTCCAACAATCCGGGTCCTCATTTTACTGACTTGGAAGGATAGAAGGCTGAGTCAATCTTGAGCCAGTCAGGATCGAACTGCTGGCAGTGAGCAAGAGTCAGTCTGCAATCCTGCATTCTAACCACTGGGCCAACTACGACTCTAAATTCAATTATTTTCAAATATAAGGCAATACAGATACATTTAACTTTTTTTATTGTTATTTAAGAATAATTATTTTTAAGGGATGTTAATCCCACACTCAAATATCTTCACCAACTTGTACAAAGATGGTATAATCTCGCCTGTCCTCCGCTGGCCCTCCAACTCCAACTTCATGCCCATTTACTAGCAATTTGGGCTTCGGATTCCAGCTTCCCTTAGCTTTGTTTAGCAGCATTCCATCTCTCTGCTAGTTTGCCCTCCGTTGGCCTTTTTAAATCAAGCTTGCTTCTCCATTAGCTGCCTGTGCCTGGACTCCTGGCCTTTTACCATCTTTCGTGCAGCATTCCATTGTCCGCTGGCTGGCCATTAGAAGACAGGCCAGCTCACGGGAGGAACTGTGGAGCCGATTCTGTTTTCCACCTTGAGGGGGTGCCACATCGCAGGATGAATTCGCCGGGCCACGGTGAGAGAGTGGCCTTGGACTTTCCAACGTGCCTGCTGATTGGACCACCGTGAGAGGGTGGTCTGGACACTCCCTCCTTTGAGACAGAATGCAGAGACTCCTTGGCCGCTACCGTGAGAGGGTAGTGGCATTTTTCTCCTGACTGATCTGGTTCCTGCTTCAGGACAACTATGATCATGGACCTTTGCCATGCCACTATTTTCTGGCCCACTTCTGCTGGATGCTTCCTAGGTCGACACTTCTTGCCCTGCGAGATTCCCCCCTCTCGCGGGTTTGGCCCTCCACACTATCGAGGGCCTACCTTAATGACGGGTTTTGGGACCCCGAGAGGTGGCATGTCGCGAAGAGGGGATTGAGGGGTTTTTTAAGGAAATTTTTAAGGGGTGTTTTAGGGGGTTCTGGGGTGGGGGAGGGAGTGGGTTTGGGGGAAAACCCGGGGAGGAAAGGGACAGGCCCGACAGTCTTTGATGCCATGGGGGGTTTAGTTTCTGGAGGCAAGAGGGCTCTCAATGAGCCCTCGGTCGAGGGTGGTGTGATAGCTACGTTATGTGGGAGGGGCAGATATGGCGAGAGCAGGGGACCATATCATGTGCGGGGGGCGCGCACTCGCTGTCTTCAAGCGATTGCGCGCCCCGGTCCCCAGAGCTATTCCTGTTCCCCGGGTTGTTTAGAGTCTCAGGACCCGGGGCTCCGGCTGTTGTTGTGCAATGCGAGGTCCGTGGTAAACAAGGCCCCCCTCATATGTGATCTTCTTGAAGAGGGGGGTGCGGACCTGGCCGGTATTACCGAGACCTGGTTGGGCCACGAGGGGGGAGTTCCCCTCGTGGAGATGTGTCCACCGGGTTTTCTTGCATTCCACCAGCCAAGAGCCCAGGGCAGGGGTGGGGGAGTAGCGGTCATTATTAAGGAAGGTCTGGGTCCGAGGGAGGCCACTGTACCTCAGATAGCCGGGTGTGAGTCCGCCTTTGTGAGATGGGGTCCCGGTGGGCAGATGGGTCTGTTAGTCACGTACCTGGCTCCCTGCCACGTGGCAACGACCCTACCCGAGCTTCTCAATGTTATAGCCAAGGTGGCGGTTGATACCCCCAAGCTTATAGTCATGGGGGATTTCAACCTGCCATCTATCGGCGAGACATCTGAGGTGGCTCGGGAGTTCATGGCTTCCATGGACCTGACCCAGGTAATTCAGGGCCCGACTCACATTGGTGGACACACCCTGGACTTGGTTTTTGTCTCTGGTCAGTGGCTGAGTGGTCTCGATATTGGGGATATAGGTGTTGAACCCTTGTCATGGACTGACCACTCGCTCCTTCGTCTTGACTTTCTGACCGTTACACCCCATCGCAGGGAGGCGGAACCAACCAGGTGGTTCCGCCCCAGGCGCCTGATGGATCCTGATAGGTTCCAGACGGAGCTTGGGCCATTTCCTGAGACACTGACACGCGACTCGGCTGAGGACCTGGTGGCTGCCTGGGACAGGGCAGCCGGTGGGGCCTTGGACCGGGTCGCGCCTTTGCAGCCTCTGACCCGGCGCCAAACTCACTTATCTCCTTGGTTCACTGAGGAGCTGAGGGAGATGAAGCGCCGGAAAAGACGCCTAGAGAGTGGTTGGAGGGCTAGTCGCTTAACACTAGTAAGAGCTCATATTAAGACTTACTTAGTGGCAATAAAAGCAGCGAAATCTAATTATTTCACCGCTCTTATTGCATCATCAGATAATCGCCCAGCCGCCCTGTTTAGGGTGACCCGCTCCCTCCTCCATCTGGGAGCGCGGGAGGATCCCTTGCAGGGTCGTGCTGAGGATTTTGTTCAATATCTGGATGATAAAATAACTCAGATTCGGGATGAGCTGGCCTCTGACTGGGTTAGTTCGGGCGAGGTGACTGAGCCCAGTCTTGAGAGTGTTATCTGGGCTGAGTTCGATCCTGTGGCTCCTGAGGACGTGGACAGGATCCTGGGTAGACTGAACGCTACCACATGTTTATTGGACCCCCAGGGGGAGAGCATTCTCTGTGGTAGCCCCCACCCTCTGGAACGATCTCCCTCCAGATCTGAGAACTATCACTGACCTCCGGACCTTTCGTCGGGCGTTGAAGACTTATTTCTTCCAACTTGCCGGACTTGCCTGATCCCTCCTATTTTTAAATATTTAAATTTTAAATTATTTTAAATTATTTAATTTTTAGAGTTTTAGTGTTTTATCGATATATTTCAGCCTAAATTTATATGGATTTTTAGTACGTTTTAACTCACTGTATTGTTATTGGTTTTAAATTGGCTGTTCACCGCCCTGAGTCCGGAAGGAGAAGGGCGGTATAGAAATTTGATTAATAAATAAATAAATAAATAAATAAATAAATAAATAAATAAGTAGATATTTATTAAAGTTGTACATACTTTAATAAGTATATCCTTATTAAAGTTGATATGAGTATACCAAAGTTGTGTTGTTAGTTGCGAAGACGTGTCCAACCCATTGTGACCCCATGGACATTGTGACCCCATGTTCCTCCAGGCCTTCCTGTCCTCTACCATCCTCTGGAGTCCATTTAAGCTCACGCCAACTGCTTCGGTGACTCCATCCAGCCACCTCATTCTCTGTCGTCCCCTTCTTCTTTTGCCCTCAATCTTTCCCAGCATTAGGCTCTTCTCCAGTGAGTCCTTCCTTCTCATTAGGTGGCCAAAGGATTTGAGTTTCATCTTCAAGATCTGGCCTTCTAAAGAGCAGTCGGGGTTGATCTCCTTTAGAACTGACCGGTTTGATCACCTTGCAGTCCAAAGGACTCACAGGAGTCTTCTCCAGCACCAGGGTTCAAAGGCCTCAATTCTTTGGCGCTCAGCCTTTCTTATAGTCCAACTTTCACAGCCATACATTGCAACTGGGAATATCATAGCCTTGACTATACACACTTTTGTTGGCAGGGTGAAGTCTCTGCTTTTTAGTATGCTGTCTAGATTTGCAGTATACCAAAATATACTGCACAAAACTTTTAATTAGATATGTAGTTTCATTGTCCTACTATTTTTTTCCCTTTTCCCAATAACACATCGTTGTGTATTTCTCTTCTTTACTGCACTATTTTTCTTGCAAAGGCTGGCCAAAGACTGTAATAAAAATATTTGATTTGATTTTGATTTGATTTGATATGATATGAACCATCCAGCCCAAAGCGCTGCTGAATTAGATGCAGTTATGAAATCCTATAGCTGTCCAACTTGGAAAGAAATTGGTAAATACTTGTATGAGTAATGCAAATCCTTCAAAATAGGTGCTTCAGAATACTCAGGAGTATACATGAATATTTCTTTTCAAAGGGTTAAAGTTGCCTCTTTTTCCCCCCAGATTCGTATAGCTGACTTAAAAGCTCTTACCAGCTGTTGCTTTCCAGAGCAGCCCTTTGAAAAGGAGTTGTGCCATCCTATCAGGTAAGGCATCAATCAAAGATCTAATCTGAGACCTGAATTTGATTGACTCATCCGTTTGACTGACACGGTCGATTTGAGAGGCCTCCATTACAGGTGTACAGGATATTTCAGTCCAACGGAAGGTGGGCCAATTTTATTTGAAGCGCCAAAGTGAAAAGGTTGATTCAGTTCAAAGGGGTCAACGGGAAGACATGATTGGATCTAATTGCCTACAAATCAAAGCCTTCAGATCAAAGCTTCGCACAATCCCAGGGAAAAAATGGTCTCTACCCGCATGAGAGGCCGTTGAAGAGCAACTGGTTCATCGTATTTGATATGGTGCCAATTTGGCTTGACTGGTCACCTGAGTTCAATGAATGGGGCCTTTTTAAATAAGGGCTTCACATCCACAAAGCCCTGTTTTTTGGGCCAGGACTGAGAGGAGCAGCTGCTACATTTGGAGATGAGCGCCCATAGTGCTTCATTAAAGAATTTCAAAGGGGTCTTTTGATCCATGTGTCAATGAAGCCAAATGCCCCCTTTGAAGCTTTGAACGGCCCTAATGTTCATCGCTGTCATTGAGGCAAACATTTTTCAAATCTGGATACATACCTCTTGGAAGTCGGAGAGTATGGAGGGGGAAGAGGGAGAGAACAGGAGGCAGAGATGCAAATTATGATGGACTTTATTTCCATTCCCTGCTTCTCTCCTCATTTCAATCAGCTGATTTAGGTTCTTCCTTCCCCTTGAGAATGCTCAGTTGCCATGCTGCCATAGAATAAGACCACTAGCCATCTTACCCCTAACTTTATTTGAAGGATGTTTGAGATCCTTTCAATGCTATAGCGTGTTTCCAGAAACACAAAATATCCTACCAAACTAAAACCAATTCTGCCAATCATCATCTTTTAAAAACCCCATAATCCCTTGCAGGGTGGAGTCTTGGGCAAATGGAATGGAACTGAGGGTTTACTGGCCGGATGCCCTTCCTGTCGCCAATGCGGAGATTGTTTCAACAGATATATTCTCATTGTGCCTAGAGAGAGAAATATCTGCCTCTACCTAGGATCAAACTCATAGCCTCCTGATTGTGAGGCGAGAGTTCCACCTCTAGGCCACCGCACCACACAAAACCAATTCTGCCAATGTTGCATACATTTCCAACAAGCTCAAACTTCTAATCTTTCTGATCTTGGAATCACTTATATTTTAGGTCTGAGCTTCATGCTGTCACTAAAGCTGGCCTATAGGTCTGGATCAGGGGGCTCCAAAATATATCATCTTCCCACAATCACAAACAAAGCTACATTGGCTGAATCTACTGTAATGGCCCCATCAATTGCTGGAAGAGGATAGAGCAGAACTGATGCCATGTGAGAGGGGGACCCAAGTCCCCAAGAGTGCTCAGAGAGTCTAGGTGTCAACTCACAAAGCATCCTGGCCTGCTCTCAAATTGCCATAGGCCAGGGGAGATGGGAAACTAGCAAAATGGCACTGCAGCCAAAGACAGATGCACATTCCATGCTAATCTCTCTCAAGGCTGTATCCCAGGGTTACCTACAGCAGTTGAGGGGAGTGACCTCTTCAATCCACGAAATTGCTCCATTGGCAAATGTGATTGATGACACACCTTGGGGGGAGGGGAAAACAGGATCATAATTGGAGTGTAAATTACAGAGGGTCAGAACTGGTTTCATGTCAACATGAAGCTCCTAATAAATAACTGGATTTCTTTTGAAGCTTCGCTGGAGGCTCATGATTTAATTAGGGCATCCATCGGAACCTTGACACTAGGGATGCAGAAGGATGCAAGTCTGTCAATCATCAGGGTTGATCGATTGGATAGACAGGTGCCTACTTGAAAAGAGGAAGGAGAGGCATGGCTAACATCAGTTAGCATTGATGATCAGCAAGAGGCTGCCTGCAATGAGGAACAGATGCTTGCCCCCACCTGATCAGCAAATGTGAAGAGCAGAGAGACAGAAGCTCAGAGAAGGTCAATGGAACTGCTCACAAGGAAGCAGCCCCTCTTAATCAGGAACATTATGACCATTTTTCACACTTACAACCGTTGCAGCATCCCCAGTCACATGATCCAAATTTAGGTGCTTGGCAACTGTGTCACAGTTTGTAGCAATCCAGCCAGCACACAAACAAATAATTCAGCAGGATTTATTTACAGAAGAAACTTGTTTATATACAATAATATAAAACATGATGCATGTATACAATACCCATGCAGCTCTTGCAACATGGAAGAGAGAAGAAGTACAAGGACAAGAACAAGAAACAATCAAGCAAAGACAAACAAACTTATATACACAGAACAGTTAAACTAAGCCACGCCCAGGCTCGGAGCAGTGGTGAAATCCAAATTTTTTACTACCGATTCTGTGGGCATGGCTTGGTGGGCGTGGTGTAGTGTGGCTTGGTGGGCGTGGTGTGGCTTGGTGGGCATGCTTTGGTGGGCATGACAGGGGAAGGATATTGCAAAATCTCCATTCCCATCCCACTCTAGGGGAAGCATACTGTAAAATCTTCATTCCCACCCCATTCTGGTGCCAGCCAGAGGTAGTATTTGCTGGTTCTCCAAACTATTCAAAATTTCTGCTACCGGTTCTCCAAACTACTCAAAATTTCTGCTACCAGTTCTCCAGAACCTGTCAGAACCTGCTGGATTTCACCCCTGGCTCTGAGCCATCTCACATGGCTCACAACAAATCTTGTGTCTCAGTCACCAAACAGTTCCCATTGGCTGACCTGTTTCTATGGCTATTCCAGTTCATAAATTCTTATACACTGACAAACTGACTCATACTTATGGTTGCAGTGTCCTGTGGTCAGATGATCACCATAAACATGGGGCCAAATTCACTTAACAACCAGGCTACTAACTTAACAACTGCAGTGATTTACTTAACAACTGGCAAGAAAGGTCATAAACTGGGCAGAACTCACTTAATGAATGTCTCACATAGCAATGGAAATTTTGTGCTCCATTGTGGTCATAAATCAGGGATTACCTTTACCAGGTAAGGACTATCTAACTTCAGGAATAATTTTATTCGGGTTGAAACCCTGAAATCTTTATCTCATCTGTTTATTTTTACCATTTTGGAGAGATCTTCGTATGCTGAAATATAGAAAAAGAACCATGAATTTGATTTTTTTTAAAATGTAAATTCCTCTGGTACTTATTAGCTATCCAGGCCTGTGTTCTTCCCTTTGATACTTTCCATTGATTTTGCAAAGTTTTCTGTAGGTTTTTTAAAGCTTTTAAGGCCTTGAACAGGCATTTATTTTATTCATTGTATAATTTTTTTCCCTTTTCCCAATAGACCCAATTTTAGATAATATTGCTGCTAACAAAATTATAATAGCAATAATTGCTGTGAAGAAAGAGAGAAACAGATTGTTGAAAGGGCCAGAACATAATTGATTCTAAGGTAGCTTACTGAAAATCAAGGAACAAAGCTTATCCATGTTTAGGCTGCAATCCAATGTACGGTGACCTTTGGAGTGTGCCTCACTAAATGGTAGTGGGGTAGTCCTTGACTTATGACCACAATTGAGCCTCACATTTCTGTTGCCAAGTGAGACAGTTGTTAAGTGAAATTTGTCCCATTTTACAACCTTTCTTGCCACGGTTGTTAAGTGAATCACTTAAATTAGTGACATGGTTGTTGAGTGAATCTGGCTTCCCCATTGCTTGTCAGAAGGCCCCGAAACGCTGCAGCCATCATAAACATGAGTCGGTCTCCAAGTGTCTGAATTTTGATCACACGACTATGGAGATATTGCAATGGTCGCAAGTGTGAAAAAAAAGGTCATAAGTTACTTTTTTTCCAGTGCCATTGTAACTTTGAATGGTCACTAAATCAACTGTTGTAAATTGAGGACTCCCTGTAGTGTTATTTATTGCAATGCAAAAATACATAGCACTGTCCTGTTATTGTTTCGGCAGTCCAGTGATGGTCCCTGAATACTGATATTTTTATAGATTTCAGATCCAATCAAAAAACCAACGTGTTTGATTATGATGTGAAGAAAATGGCATGGATTTAAATACAGGTAGTCCTTGATTTATGAGCACAACAGGGACTGGAAGATTTGTTCTTTAGGACTGCAATCATTAACTAAGGCATCATGCAACTCAGTAGTGGGTTCCTCTCAGTTCGGCCCGGTTCTCCTGAGCCGGTAGCAGTGACGATATGACATCAACGAACCGGTTCTGCCCCCTCCGACCCCCCGACCCCCTGCACCCCCTCTCCCCCACGTTATTCTTACCTTTTATTTGGCCCTACTCCAATCTATTGCTGCCTCCTGAGTCCCAGCTGATGGCTAGAGGGAAAAAAAACTGTTTAAACTCTTGCCAGGGGGCTTCAAAGGGCCGCCCTACAGCTGATCAGTGTTAAAAGAAAACAAATGAGTAGACTGGT
Organism: Coluber constrictor foxii; assembly: GCA_038048745.1. Classification (NCBI taxonomy): domain Eukaryota; kingdom Metazoa; phylum Chordata; class Lepidosauria; order Squamata; family Colubridae; genus Coluber; species Coluber constrictor. Next base: position 29,316 of record JAWJVD010000127.1, on the reverse strand, counting down.
GCCTGCAAAAATATATGAGTAGATCAGCACCTGCAAAAATACATGAATAGACCAGTGCCTGCAAAAATAAATGGGTAGACCGGTGCCTGCAAAAATATATGAGTAGATCAGCACCTGCAAAAATACATGAATAGACCAGTGTCTGCAAAAATTAAAGGGTAGACCACTGCCTGCAAAAATATATGAGTAGATCAGTGCCTGCAAAAATAAATGGGTAGACCAGTACCTGCAAAAATACATGAGTAGATCAGTGCCTGCAAAAATAAATGGGTAGACCAGTGCCTGCAAAAATACATGAGTAGACCAGTGCCTGCAAAAATACATGAGTAGATCAGTGCCTTCAAAGTTACATGAGTAGATCACTGCCTGCAAAAATAAATGGGTAGATCGGTACAGTTCTGCAAGCAGTTAAAAGCCCGGTAGACCAGTACCTCTGCTAAATCCTAAATAATTGTCACATGACCATCAAGCCACACCCACAAAATAAGCCACGCACACAGAACCAGTAGTAAAAAATTTTAAAACCCACCCCTGATGCGACTGCCCCTGATTTTACAACCTTATTTGCCATAGTCATTAAGTGAATCATGGTGTTTCCCATTGACGTTGCTTGTTAGAAGCCATCCAAGAAGATTGCAAATAGAGATTACATGATCAATGCCAGCTGAAGAACATCTGAATTTTAATCATGTGACTGCACAGATACTGCAAAGGTCATAAATGCAAGAATCGGTTGTACTTCATTTGTTAACTTGTACCATTGTAATTTCAAACCGTTGCTAAATGAATTGCCATAAGGCCATCAAAGATCATTTATAATGTGTAAAAATTGGGCCCTGATATGAGAATCTGCAGGCTGGCTCATATCCAGATTGAACAAATTTTTAGGAGGTACATCAGAAGTGGGTTTCAGCAGGTTCTGACCACTTCTGGAGAACCGGTAGTGGAAATTTTGAGTAGTTTGGAGAACCAGTAGTAAAAATTCTGACTAGCCCTGCCCCCATCTATTCTCTGCCTCCCAAGTCCCAGCTGATCAGGAGGAAATGGAAATTTTGCAGTATCCTTCCCCTGCCATGCCCACCAAGCCATTCCCACCAAGCCATGCCACGCCCACTAAGCCACACCCACAGAACCGGTAGTAAAAAAATTTGAAACCCACCACTGAGGTACATATATATCTTTATTGAAAAGTAGAAACATAGGATGCTGTCTAACACCCATGGCAGGTGATAAAATTAGAATAGAATTCTTTATGGCCAAGTGTGATTAGACACACAAGGAATTTGTCTCCAGTGCATAAGCTCTCAGTGTACATACAACAATAGTGATAGATCATTATCATAGTCATTGTAAATATACATTTATCATAAACCATTAGATACAACACTTAGTGATAGTCATGGATACTAAATAAGCAATCAACACAAATCATACTAGGATACTAAGTAAACAATATAAATTGTAAGATACAAGCAGCAAAGTTATAGTCATAAGAAGATAAGGAGAAGATGAGAGCAATGATGGTAATACTGCCTTTCTAGATAGTTCGACAGTGTTGTAGAAATTAGTTCTTTAGCAGAATGATGGCATTGGGTTGTTGACATTCCTCTGAACCCAAAGCAATGGATAACAGAGCAACTAGCATTAGAAGGCGGTGGATATCACTTTAGGAGATGGAATTCAACATTTGGGAAGATCTAAGAATGTCTTAAACTAAGTGTGTTAAATCTGTTTGAAGTATCTACACCACTATCACATATTGTTTTCCCTAGAATCAGTAGCAATTTAAGTCAATATTGTTTGATGGTTTGCCAGGGAATTTTGGTAGCACCATGTGTACTGGTAGCTTTTAATGTCACTATACAAGCAGTTAACTTTCAGAGAACTATTTTTATCCATTTGATAAAAAATGCCAACAACCTTCATCTCCAAGTGAGGAATTTGCTTTAGAAGAGAAAACTTAGATGAGCTGTTATGGTCCAAACAAAGACCACAACTCTGTCGGCCAGGTTAGACTCAAAAGTTGACCATTTCTTATCTCAATTCCATAGCAAATTTGGATTTGGTGGGCCGGCAAATTCTTGATTCGTGGCATCTTGGCATAGTCTCTCAGGATTGCTCTGTAGCTATTTGAGAACTGCAATCATGGGGATCCATGTAAGCAAGGAGATCAAATCAGTCAATCTAAAGAAACTCAACCTTGTTCTTTGGAAGGACAGAGACTGAAGCTGAAGCTCAAATACTTTGGCCATTAAATGAGAAGAGAGGAGTCCTTGGTAAAGACCCTGATGTTGGGAAAGATGGAAGGTGAAAGGAGAAGGAGTGAGCAGAGGATGAGAAGGTTAGATCAGGGGTGTCAAAATGAATTTCATTGAGGGCCGCATCAGGGCTGTGGTTGACCTCAGGGAGCCAGGTAGGTGTGGCCAACTGAGTGGGCATGGCCAGCTTGACATCACTCCCCAAACTGATGGCATGTTTTCTCATCACATCAGGTAGACCGGGCTGAAGTGGACCAGGTAGATTGGGCCAAAGTGATGTGGGTAGACAGGCCGAAGCAACACGGGACAGCCCGTTACATTTTCTGGGATGGCCCCACGGGCCGGATCCGACCATATCATGGACCAGATCTGGTCCGCGGCCCTTGTGTTTGACACCCCTGGGTTAGATAGTGTCATTTACACAATGAACATGAATTTGGGCAAACTTCAGGAGACAGTAGAGGACAGGGGCAACTGGTCCATGGGGCCATGAAAAATTGGACATGACATAGTGACTGAACAACAACAAACCATGGGATCCAAGGGGAAAATGACATCAGATGCATCCAAATATCATTTTTATATTATCAGGACATCAATCAACCTCAGACCAAGACCAAACACATTATGGTTTCTAACAAATGCGAGTGACTACAATTCTCAGACAGTATACCAATAACTACACTGACTTTTCCTGCTGAGTTTTAATTCAACAACACCAGGAAGTTCTTCACTGCTGTTTTATACCTTAGGTCTGTTCGCTCAACTCCTTGAATTACAAATTAGATATCATATTTTAGACTACCATGTTATGCATCCCAACCTACATCGTTTGTTTATTGCTCAGAGAGTGTCACGCAGATTCAGAACACTGGGTAAATTAAGGTTCTGGGCATGCAAACTGAGGATTTGCTTCAAAAGAAGGATGAACTATAAAATGCACAGATATTTGGTCTTCCCAGTATTGTTTTGCTGAATATCTGATTCCAGTGAATGACAAAATGAGCTCTGTTGTGATGTCCTTTAAGGGGGGGGGGGATACACCTTTGTGAGTATCAATTCCAAATTGTTCTCTGCCACACCAGCTTAATGAAGAACAACAGATGGCATTCATTTCCCCCTTTTTATACTTGTTTATGCTCCATCCCAGACAGCAGAGAGTGAATGGAGAAAACCAACAAAGGATTTGTCTGTGAAAAAAAACCTGTGGGGGAGAATTTTGACAGGGCCACAGCTTGAGCAGACAAATGGATTAGCCCCACAAAAGGGAGGGAGACAAACACACTGCAAAAGCCGAGAGAAACGCATAAAATGTTCCTCTAGCATGAAGCTTATACCGAGCCACTATGGATTTTTTTCTTTCTTTTTTTTTTTTTTTAGAAGTCTGTTTTCAGAAAAGAAAGCCTTGATATATTCCATGTTGGGTATGTGGGATCAGTGGGAGATGGATGATTGGTGAGAAAATGAAAACGTGTACTACTATTTAGAAACCTTTCTCTTTTTCCTTCAGCCAGGATATACATTTGGGCCGAATTCTTACAGAATTGGTAAATCCAGTAAAGGAAAGTTATAATTCTTCAGAGATTAGACTCAACACTTTATCATTCTCTTAGTTTGCCAGTTCTAAAGAACCTTTCCAGTTGTGTGAGTCTTTCATTGTACAATTGCTTCATCTCACCACTTGTGAAGGAGCATCCTCTTGGTGCTGGATATCTTGCCCGCTAGCTTTGAAATCCCTACTGAGCTTTTTAGTTTCAGACCCAGGACAGGTGGGTCAAGATTACAGGAACTGGGCATGGCTAGTCTAGTGAAGAGAAGGACCAGGGGAGACATGATAGCACTGTTCCAACATTTGAGGGGCTGCCACAGAGAGGAAGGGGTCAAGCTATTTTCCAAGGCACCTGAAGGCCAGACAAGGAATAATGGATGGAAACTGATCAAGGAGAGATTCAACCTGGAAATAAGGAGGAATTTTCTGACAGTGAGAACAATCAACCAATGGAACAGAAGTTGCCTTCAGAAGTTGTGGGAGCTTCATCACTGGAGGCTTTCAAGAAGAGACTGGACTGCCATTTGTCAGAAATGGTGTAGGGTCTCCTGCTTGGGCAGGGGGTTGGATTAGAAGACCTACAGGGTCCCTTCCAACTCTGTTAATCAGTAAAGATTCAGCATGGAAGAATAACAGAGTTGGAAGGGTGCTTGGAGATCTTTTAGTCCATCCCCTGCAAAAGCAAGAGGCCCTACACTATTCAGGTCAAATGTCTGTCCAATCTCTACAATAGATTAACAGAATAGCAGGCTTGTAAATGTGTGTTCACACACAGTTTCCATTTTAACGAACATTTCCCTCCACTTAATCAATATGTAGACATTTCACATATTTTACATAAATCCCAGGCACTCTGTCTCATGCCTGCCTGGCTACTAGGTGACTAAGATGCTGAGACAGGAAGTCAATAATCCTTCTTAAAGAGTACAGATGAGGCTTAGCTAAAATGATCAAAAGCCCCAATTGGAATTGGCCTGTGAAGTCAGATCCGATTATTGGTTTTCCATTCTTGGTATAAACTCTCAGTCTATTAGAGAGCAGGACTGATGGAAAACCCAGAGCACCTCTGCAGCGACGTATCTGTCTTGCCAAATTTACATTAGGATGCTAACGCAAGGATGGTCTCAAGAGAGGATCTTCCAGTATTATGAATGTGATCCCATTAAACATGAAAATCTGCTGCCAGGGCTCTTAACATCCTAGAAAGTCAGTTGGTCTGTCTTCTTATTTCAATCAGTCTCAACTTTGGGATCGAAGATAAATGGGCTGTAAGTCTCTTTGGACCAAGGCAGTATGACTAATATTGAGATATTAATTAATTAATATTTAACTAATTATAGCAGCTGAAGCTCAATGAGCTCATGAGAAGAGAAGAGTCATTGGAAAAGACCTGGATGTTGGGGAAGATTGAAGCTCAAATGAAAAGAAGACAGCAGAGGATGAGATAGTAAATAAACATCTACGGAGATTCTCAGTCATCCAGGTCATGGTTGTCCCAAAGAAGCTTTTTCAAGAGGCAACTAGACTTTCTGGTTTTTCATCTAAGAAGCTTCTTCAGCTCTGGTAGGATGGTGGGGAATGAAAGGATTTATACATATATTTATATTAAATTTATATTTACTGACAAAGAAATAAAGGGAGACTAGTATAGATCTATTCCAAGCTATTTAGCTCTCATCAGCTAGCAGTATGCTTCTTCCCATATTTGAGTAGACCAGGTTGCTTTGATAGAAAACATATACATATACATATACATATACATATACATATACATATACATATACATATACATATACATATACATATACATATACATATACATATACATATACATATACATATACATATACATATACATATACATATGTGTGTATTTTCTAAGGTTTTTGCAGGTGTTTGTATGTAGGTCTTTGGTTATTCGGGTCTTCTCCCGCGTAAAATTGGAAGTGTCTTGGCGACATTTCGACGGAAGCACGAAGCCGAGAACACCAGCCTGAAGATGACGAATGAGACTTCATCGAAACGTCGCCAAGACACTTCCAATTTTACGCGGGAGAAGACCCGAATAACCAAAGACCTACGTATGTATGTATATATGTATGTATGTATAAAACCATCCAGCTAGAGCTGAAGAAGCCTCTTGGATGAGAAGCAAAACATCTTCAAAGAAAAACCAGAAAGTCCAGTTGCCTCCTGAAAAAGCACCTGTCAACTTTGAAACGGTTTGGGCCTGTTGCAGCCATTTTCTCTGTTTCTCAGCTTGGCACATTTTGTGGGGGAGGGAAGGGAGCTTTGGATTGTCAGACCAGGCATCAACAACTTACTATCTCGGATGAACCAAGGTCATTCTACCAAGCGCTGTCCAGAGACTGGAAGAGGTTACCAAGAAGACGCGAGAACACCTAACTGGACAATGTGACCTGTGACAAGGAGGGAGGGAGCTGTCTAATCTTTAATTGTACTGAAAGCGTGGGAAATAGCCAGAGCTGGTTTTGTTTTTCAACTGTGCTGAAATGATGTACTCAATAAAGCAATTCTTTGAGAAAGCTAAAAGTCTCACAGTTGCTAGATTGGTTGGGTTCATTACTCGGAACCTTGACAGCACCTTTGAGAGTCACCAAGGAGACAGCACCAAGGACAGCACCTTGGAAGACCAGTGGTGGGTTGCCCCCAGTTTGGACCAGTTTGCAAGAACCAGTAGTAAAATCAGTGGGAGGCCCCGCCCACTTCCCCAGATGTCATCATCGGCGATCTGCGCATGCGCAGAAGCAAAGTGTGCATGCGCAAGCGAAGCGATCCCATTGCAAACTGGTAGTAAAGGTAAGTAGAACCCACCCCTGGACGAGACGGTTAGATAATGTTATCAATGCAATAAATATATCTTTGGGACAACTCAAGGAGATAGTGGGCAATGGAGGGAGGGGGCATAGGGCTGGCATGCTATGGTCAATAGGGTCACTAAAAGTCAGAAACTTTGCAACAACAACAGATGTATGCTTAATGGTCATACTCTAATCTCCCAATATGAAAATGCTAGCCTTAAAAATGGCCAAGACATTTTCTTGAAACTTTATTGAAGCTACTCAATTTATGACCACAATTCAGCTCAGAATTTTCATTGCTAAGCAAGGCAGTTGTTGAGCGAGTCTCAGAGGTGAAATTCAGCCAATTTGGACTGATTCACATGAACCGGTAGCGCCAATGATTGGTTGGCACCACCCAACCGCCCCCGCTCTATCCTGTCCTTTATTTCCTGCTCTGTAGCTCATCTCAATCATGCGGCACAGCTGATTTCCCACCTCTCAGTGCTCTACTTACTGTTGCTGATTTGGAAGGTAAGCAGCTGAGCTTCTAAATGCTCCATTTTCAGTGCTGTGCGCAAGCGCCTCACTGAACCAGTTGTTAAACCGGCAGCATTCCACCACTGGCGAGTCTCATTCTATGATTTTATGATCTTTTATGTCACGGCTGTCAAATGAATTTCTGCAGTGGTTAAATGAATCCTGCAGTAGTGAAGCAAATCCGCTTTCCTTCATTGACTTTGTGTGTCAATAGCCAACGAGGAAAGTTGCAAATAGCAATCACATGAACCCGGGACACTGCAATCATCATAAATACACGCTGGTTGCTAAGCTCCCAAATTTTGATCACGCGGCTGTGGGGTTGCTATGACCGGTTGTAAGTGCAAGAACTGGGTTGAAGTCACTTTTTTCAATGCTGTTGTTATTATGAGCGGTCACTAAATGAAAAAAAAAAACACAGAGCCTGTGTAGCGTAGGGGGCTAATGCCTCCTACTAAAGGCAGCAATTAACACCAGCTGCCTGTAATTTCTGTGAGTTCAATCCTCGCCAGGCTCAAGGTCGACTCAGCCTTCCATCCTTTCTAAGGTAGGTCAATTGAGGACCCAGTTTGTTGGGGGCAATAAGCTGACTTTGTATAAATATACAAAAGTATGAAGGCTATTGCTTAACACATTGTAAGCTGCCCTGAGTCCCGGGAGAAGGGCGGCATATAAATCAAATTTTAAAAAAAAATGGTTGGGGGTTGCCTGTATTCTTTAGGGTTCAGAGTTATAGGACTAGACTTATATACCGCTTTACATGGCTAGCCCTCTCTAAGCAGTTTACATAGTCAGCCTATTGCCCCCAACAATCTGGGTCCTCATTTTACCCACCTCGGAAGGATGGAAGGCTGAGTCAACCTTGAGCTTGGTGAGATTCAAACTGTCAAATTGCAGGCAGCCGGCAGTCAGCAGAAGTAGCCTGCAGTACTGCATTCTAACCACTGTGCCACTGCAGTTCATATCCCCGTTATCCCCATGTTTTGATGCTTTTTGCCAACATGACAAAAAAGCAATGCCACAAACACTGCTCTGCTGCTTGCGGTGGTGTGTTTGACATCACAATACACATGGAAAAAGGGGCGGAGTTGCTCTGGACTTGGCACAACTCATTTTTGTCCTCTGTGCCTCCCTGAAGCATTCCCCACTGCAGAGTTTAAAGAAAAAAATCCTGCAAAAATCGCTTCAGTTCATTGCTATTCATTTAAGCAGTTTGACTTTTTTCCTAAGCTTCTCTACTTCTGCTTTAAAAAATCCACTCTTTAAAACTTGTGACAATGCTTCTGGGAACTGCAAATGTATGGGTTATTTTTTTCCCCCAGACTTGCATGGAAGTTTATCAAAAGTCAGGCTGCTTGAATGAATAGGTGAGAAGCTACGCTCACCTGGGATCTGAAGCACATCTTTGGAATCGTTTTTCAAAGGCTGCGCTTCCCAGCTCTTCTCATTCAATTTGATGCAAAATACCTTGTTTTACCTTTACCCAGGGGAGAACTCAATTTCAGAGAATGTCAAGGAGTATATATGTACCTGCCCTTGGGGAAAGTATGAGTGAGCTGTTAAGGGGGTACTTGCTGAAAAGATGACACAGTATCGAGATAGAAGAAAGCATGTGAAACAAAAATCAAAATAGCAATAGCAATAACACTTAGATGTATATTCCGCTTTATAGTGCTTTTACAGGCTTCTCTAAGTGGTTTACTGAATCAGTATATTGCCCTGAACAATTTGGGTCCTCATTTTACCCACCTCGGAAAGATGGAAGGCTGAGTCAACCTTGAGCTGGTCAAGATCAAATTCCTGGCACTTGGCAGAGTTAGCCTGTTGTTTTTTTAAAAAAAAAAATAAGTGTGGTGGTTGGCAAAGAGCAGGAGATGTGGTAGTAGCCGAGGTGGCGCAGTGTTAGAGTGCTGTACTGCAGCTACTTCAGCTGACTGCTAGTTCAGCAGTCTTACCAGCTCATGCTTGATTCAGCCTTCCATCCTTTTGAGATGGGTAAAATGAGGACCCAGATTGTTGGGGGCAATATGCTATTTAGTATACTGTCGATTGTTGTAAGCTGCCCAGAGTCCTCGGAGGGTGGGCGGCATAGAAATATGATTAATAAAATAAATAAATAAATAAATAAATAAATAACAATCACATTTAGACTTATATCCTGCTCCATAGTACTTTGCGGAACTCCCTGTGATGTTTACAGAGTCAGCACATTGCCCCCCCCCCCCAAAAAATCTGGGTCCTAATTTCATTGACCACAGAAGGATGGAAGGCTGAGTCAACCCTGAGCCGGTCAGGATCGAACTGCAGGCATTGGGCACAGTTTGCCTGCAATACTGTATTCTAACCACTGAGCCACCATGATTCCTAGAATAGGCAGGGATTCTAAAGAACGTTATGATTGTAAGGTAGAATACAGGTAAACCTTGACTTAAGGACCATAATTGGGACTGAACCTTCTATTGCCAAGCAATGTGGTTGTTAAGTGAGTCGTGCCCAATTTTATAACCTTTTTTTGTTGTGGTTCATAAGCGAATCATGCTGCTGTTAAATGACTATGGCTTCCCCCACTGATGTTGGTAGTCCACTAGGAAGATCCTAAATGGTAATCAAGTGCCCCTGGGTTGCTACAACTGTCATAAATACATGTCAGCTGCCATGTGCTCAAATCACGCTCACATGATCACAGGGACACAGGAGCTGTCATAAGTCCTTTTTTTACTAGCACTATTGTAACTTGAATGGCCATTAAAATAATGGACATAAGTCGAGGACCACCTGTAACAGAATATGTAAGTCTGTCTGAAGTGGAATGACTCTTCCTCACATTTCCATGCAATACATGTGAGGGAGGGAGATGGGTGACTTCTAAATTAATTCACTGAATGAATGAATGAATGAATGAATGAATGAATGAATGAATGAATGAATGAATGAATGAAATTCTCAACCTACAATGATTCATTTAGTGCCTATTCAAAGTCACAACAGTGCTGAAAAACTTTTTCATACATACCACCGTTGCAGCATCTGATCAAAATTTGGACACTTGGCAACTGTCCAGTGGTGGGTTGCCCTGGTTCGCACCAGTTCTATAGAACTGATAGTAAAACCGGTGGGAGGCCCCGCCCACTGACCCTGGATGTCATCAAAACACTTCTGCTCTTGCGCAGAAGAGCACATGCATGTACAAGCAAAGCGAGCCTGCGCGCGCGGTCCTATTGCGAACCGGTAGTAAATGTAAGAAGAACCCACCCTTGCAACTGTCAAGTGTTTTTGATAGTTGAAGTGTCCAAGGGTCATGTCAGTGGTGGGTTGCTCCCGTTTCGGACTGGTTCAGACCGGTAGTAAAACCGGCGGTAGGCCCCGCCCACCACCCCGGATGTCATCATCAGCGATCTGTGCATGTGCAGAAGCAAAGCATGCGCACGAGTGAAGCGATCCCATTGCAAACCAGTAGTAAAGGTAAGTAGAACTCACCCCTGGGTCATGTGATCAGTTTTTATGACCTACTGACAAGCAAAGTCAATAGGGAAGCCAGATTCACTTAACAACCATCTTACTGACTTAAAAACTGCAATGATTCACTTAACGACCATGGCAAGAAAAGTGGCAAGCTGGGCCAAAATGTGCTGAAGAGCTGTCTTACTTAAGCAGCAGAAATGATGGGCTCCACTGAGGTCCTACGTCGAAAACTCCCTGCAACTGAATAACACTATTTTCTTTCCTTGTGTTCTCAAGTCCTGCTAGACCAGGGGTGGGTTCTACTTATCTTTACTACCGATTCGCAATGGGAGCATTCGCTCACTTCTGCACATGCGCAGAAGCTTCTTGATGACGTCGGGGCAGGTGGGTGGAGCCTCCCACCAGTTTTACTACTGGTTCTATAGAACCGGACAGAACCGGGAGTAACCCACCACTGTGCTGGATCCTTCATATTCACTCCTAGAGTGCAGTCGAAAACCTGCGAAGGGAAGTAGAAGGAGCTCACCTTAGCTTGATACATCACTTAACACAAAGGCAATAATAGAAATGCTGAGTTGAGGTTTCCCTTAGATGAGAACGGTGAAGTGGTTGTTTAAATCCCAACTATTTCTTGATCAAAGAAAGGCTCATTTATGCTAACTGTCAAGTAACCAAAACTCTATTTTATTTACAGGCAGATCTTGTTGGGGCGGGGGGGGGGGGAAATTGCCCTGTTTAGCAACTGTTTGAACTTACAACAGCGTTGAAAAAGTATCTTTATAAGATACCCCAACTGAAGAGGAAATACTACTAAAAATTTTCAACTGCGCAGAAATGGATAGACTCTCCTTGGAACTCAAGGATAAAAGCGAAACATTGTACTATAAAATCTGGGCAAAATTCTATGAATGGTTAGATAAAAGGAGGATGGCCGAGAGAAATGTATAGTATTAGACTAGAATTATATATGTTATTATAGATAAACATGTATGTGAATTGTATAGATAGCAATGGTGGGTTCCTCCCGATTCGGCCCGGTTCGGCCGAGCTGGTAGCAGTAACAATATGACATCACCGAACCGGTTCTCTTTGTTCAGGAGCTGCCCCCCCCCGCCCTCCCCCCCACCCTCCCCCCCACATTATTCTTACCTTTTATTTGGCCCCACCCCCAATTTTTTGCTGCCTCACGAGTCCCAGCTGATTGGCTGGAAAGAAAAAAAACTATTTAAACTCTTTCTGCAGGGCTTCAAAGGACTGCCCTATAGCTGATCAGTGTTAAAAGGCAGTGTGGTGGTAGACCACTGCGCTCAAAAAACAAATGGGTAGACCAGGACGCTCGAAAAACAAATGGGTAGACTGGCACAGCTCTACAAGCAGTTAAAAGCCTGGTAGACCAGTACCTCTGCTAAATCCTAAAGAATTGTCACATGACCATCAAACCACGCCCACAAAATAAGTCACACCCACAGGACCAGTAGTAAAAAATTTTAGAACCCACCCCTGATAGATAGGTATATGTAGGTATAGATATGTATAATTGTATAGGAATAAGGTATAAATTAGTATTATTATACTACTTTTAAATAACGTATAAGGTGTAAGGAATTTTTTTAAAATTAGATTTATATGCCGCCCTTCTCTGGAGACTCAGCATGGTTTACAATGCATTAAGCAATAGCCTTCATACTTTTGTATATTTTTATACAAAGTCATCTTATTGCCCCCACAAACTGGGTCTTCAATTTACCTACCTTAGAAAGGATGGAAGGCTGAGTCAACCTTGAGCCTCGAACTTGCACAATTGCAGACAGCTGGGTGTTAATAACAGGCTATCTAGCCTGTTGAGCTATCTGAGGCTCTTTTTATATATTATTATATTATCATTAATATATTATGTATTAGTTTAAAATATTGGAAGATGCTTGGGAAAAGTGATGTCATATCTATGTCCAATGTTTTTAATTTTTAATTATTAATAAAAAAACTTTTTTAAAAAAGAAAAAAAAAAGAAAAAGTATCTTTATGACCATTTCTCATAATTGAAGCACTTGGCAACTATCATGTATTTATGACAGACACAGCATCCCACAGATACAAGGATTGCCATATGTGACTTTCCCACTGACATTCAACAAACAAAATCAAAGGGAATCCTGTCAGATAAGGTCATGAGTTGCCTCCGCATGTCTTATGTAATGATCACAGCAAGAAAAGGGGTCATAGCACTAGCACTTAGACTTATATACCACTTAACAGTCATCTCTAAGCTATTTACAGAATCAATATATTGCCCCCAACAATTTGGGTCCTCATTTTACCAACCTCGGGAAGGAATCAGATTGGGGTGAAATCCAGCAGGTTCGGATCTGGAGAATTGGTAGCGGAAATTTTGAGTAGTTCGGAGAACCAGCAAATACCACCTCTGGCTGGCCTCAGAATAGGGTGGGAATGGAGATTTTGCAATGTCCTTCCCCTGCCATGCCCACCAAGCCACACTCACCAAGCCACACCATGCCCACCAAGCCACGTTCATAGAACCGGTAGTAAAAAATAATTGTATTTCACCACTGAATCAGATGCAGTCACATGATGCCTCACTTCATAACTTCCCTATTTAACAATGTATTTTCCAATCTCTAATCCATTGTGGTCGTAACTTGATGACTACCGGTAAACCAAAAAAAAAAAAAAATCCCCATAGTTCAAAGGCCTCAATTCTTTGGCACTCAGCCTTTCTTATGGTCCACCTTTCACAGCCATACGTTGCAACTGGGGAAACCATAGCCTTGACTATACACACTTTTGTTGGCAGGGTGATGTCTCTGCTTTTTAGTAAGCTATCTAGATTTGTCATATCTTTCCCCTTCTTATACTCCAATAAATCAACATGGTGTCTGCCTGAGTTGCTTCTGAATGTTGTCTTCTTTTCCCATACTTAAAAAAACGGCCCACCATCACCTCTACCTATGCGATCGTTCTTGCTTATTTCCATCAAGGTCACCTTCTCTACTCTGTATAGTAACAGTTTTTTCAGGGGAGGGGAAAGAGGACTTTGTTATTTCACCTCTTTCCCAGTTCTGCCAAGAACGGCTATGGATGAACTCTGTTCGTGGGAAATTAGCAACCAGCAGAAGTAATTTGACTTCAGTTCTTTCCGATGGATCACTTTCTCCTCCAGAGAACCTATCCGCTAAAAGAAGTTCAGGAAAACAAATTAGTCCCAATGTTGGTGGTGACAAGGATAAATGGAGGATTTACAGCTTACACTGAGATAAATTGCTACTAAATGGCTGTTTTCATTTCTCTCGCATTGATTTTAATATCACTAGGACTTTTCAAATAAGCTGGGGCTGCTTCTGCTAAGAAACCGGCTGGCATGTTTACATACTGAAGGAGTCATTTTGTGGCCCACGAGAGATCAATCATGTTGGAATACAGCCATATGGCGGGACACCACCATGAAGCACTCAAACGTGCTCTGGGCGGAAGAGCTCTCAAAATAGATCCAGAAGCATTTCAGTTTTTCAAGGTTCCTACAGGCCAACGTCTTTTTTTGATGCATATAGCACTTAGCAATAGCACTTAGACTTATATACTGCTTCACAGTGCTTCACAGCCTTCTCTAAGCGATTTACAGAGTCAGCCTATTGCCCCCAATAATCTGGGTCCTCATTTTACTGACCTCGGAAGGATGGAAGGCTGAGTCAACCTTGAGCAGGTCAGGATCGAACTCCTAGCAGTAGGCAGAGTGAGACTGCAATAGCAATAACACTTAGACTTATATACTGCTTCACAGTGCTTTACAGCCTTCTCTAAGCGGTTTACAGAGTCAGCCTATTACCCCCAATAATCTGGGTCCTCATTTTACTGACCTCGGAAGGATGGAAGGCTGAGTCAACCTTGAGCAGGTCAGGATTGAACTCCTAGCAGTAGGCAGAGTATATACTGCTTCACAGTGCTTCTCTAAGCAGTTTACAAAGTCAGCATATTGCCTCCAACAATCTGGGTCGTCCTTTTATCGACCTCGGAAGGATGAAAGGTTGAGTCGACCTTGAGCCTGGTGAGAATTGAACTGCTGGCTTAACCTGCAATACTGCATTCTAACCACTGTGCCACCACTGCTATGTTGAATTTCAGATGGTGCTTGACTTACAACCACAACTGAGCCCCAAGTTTCTGTTGTTAAGCGAGACAGTTCTTCAGCCCCATTTTATGACCTGCCTTGCCAGCATAGCTGTTGAGTGAATCACTGCAGTTGTTAAGTTAGTAACACAGTTTTTCAGAGTACCTGGCTTCTTCATTGATTTTGCTTGCAATCAAATGACTCAGTAGTGGGTTTCAAATCCCGGGGCTACCGGTTTACTATTGGGAGTGTGTGGCGCTTCTGCGCATGCACAGAAGGTTCTGTGCATGTACACAGTGTTTTTGATGATGTCTGGGCGGGTGGGCAGAGCCTCCCACTGCCGCCACTACCAGTTCGTCTGAACTGGGGCAAACCAGTAGCAACCCACCACTGAAATGACTCCGAGGCACTGCAACCATCACAAATACATGCCACTGGTCAATTCAAACTGCCAAATTGCAGGCAGCTGGCAGTCAGCGGAAGTAGCCTGCAGAACTGCACTCGAACCACTGCTCCATCATGGTTCAAACAACAGATTTTCATGTTTAATGTGTGCTAGTGTGCCAGTCTTATCTTGTGTTCCCTATTTGCACTAGTTAGTGCAGGGATTTACCAAAGATCAAGATCTAGATATTTGGATTTCAGAGAAGCTCACAGTCAAAGTACAGTAAAAATATATATTAGGATAATTTAAGAAGGCAGTCTTCAATTCCAGGTAAATGTATGGCACTGAAATAGCCAACTTACTTCTCAATGAAGCTTACCCTCCACCATTCAAAGTAATGATAGACCTCTCCAGGGCTATTTTTGATCCAGAGTTGAAATTCCACTTACGATCATTGTAGCACCCCTCCCCCCTTTGCGACCTTCTGACAAGCAAAGTCAACGGGGAAGCCAGATTCACCTAACAACCATGTGACCAACTTAACAACTGCAGTGATTCACTTAACAACGGGGGGCAAGAAAGATCATAAAATGGGGCAAGCCTCACTTAACAGCTGTCTCACTTAGCAGCAGAAATTTTGGGGCTCCGTTGTAGTCGTAAGTCGAGAACTACCTGTATTGTGAAAGCAGACGCTGTTGCTAATCATCATTACTTCCTTGTGTTAGAAGAAATATCCATCTGGGTTCAGTTCCAAGTGGGGAGAAAGACACTGGAAACATGGAGGCTGATTGGAAAGAGGGTTTAATGAAGCAGAACCACCAAGCACATGTCCTGGTGCAGTTGACCACATGGAGTGAAGAGTGAGGGTGATTTATACCCTCTCTTGGGCCTTGCCCTTGAGCTTCCTGTTCCTGTGCAAGAATATGTATTCTATTGGCTGCTGTCAGACTCCCATGGGGCCATGTGGGATCAGTTTGTCTGAATCAAGTTTGGTTGAAGCCAGGGTTGGGTTCTGCTTACTTTTACTACCGGTTTGCAACGGGGCCGTCATTCTGATGACACCGGGGTAAGTGGGCGGAGCCTCCCGCCGATATTACCACCGGTTCTATAGAATCGGTCCAAACCGGGGGCAACCCAACACTGGTTGAAGCCTGGAGGGTGGTGCAATGTCCCCAGGTGATTTTGCAATGCTGTGAACCCTGCTGCTAGATAATCCTATTATGGAGCTGAAGGTCTTTTGTCTTGTAGATAGGCTGGCCCAGTCTTTCTAAATGGGCACAAAATATCTGCTGGGGGCAGGGAGCTGGGGCTCTGAGTTTCTGTCTCCCTTAAGATTTCCATTTCTCTTTTAAGAGAAATATAATAGCCTTTTTAATATCTCCTGAAATATTTCATTCTTCTAGGAGAAGGGTGGATGCTAAACTTTCTATGCTCGGTTGTCCTTCCAAGCCCTTTCTTTAGAAGAGCAATGGCCACAGCAGCTGTGGATGTCCTTCTGGTCCCACTTCCGTTCCTCTCCAGACTGAGAAATGCATTTGTCCATCTCTGTAAATTGTCCCACATTCTCTGTGGCTGAACACAGTTATTGGAAGAGAGTTCTGCCACAATCGATAGACCTTGCTTTTAAATAAAGCACGCAATTTACCAGAGTGCAAATTACTGCAGCCGGGGATTGATTGGACTTGGTAAACAGTCTATCAGGGAGAAATAGCTCCTTGACTCAAACTACCGTAGAAAAAATTGGCTCAGATCTCTTCTCTTATGGAACTAGACTAGAAGGAGCGATCAGCTGAAACCTGTTCAATACAATTTCATTTATTGCTACCTTTCATTCTGGGAACAAAGCAAAAATAAAAATAAAAATGCCATCCATTCCTCCTTTCTCTTTTCAGATCACTTTTCTCTTTTAAAGGTGTGGTTGTGCACGCATACAGTTACGTACATCTTTGAACACACAAATACAGCTAATCCTCATCTTATACCCTGAAAATAAGACCCTGTCTTATATTTTTTTTGAACCCTGAAATAAGCGCTTGGATTTATTTTTGAGGAGGTCTTATTATTTTGGGGCGCATGGAGCAAGACAAGGCTCCTCTTGCCATCGTACGTGATTTCCAGCTCTGTCTCCTTAACCCTAACCAGAGGAAACGGCAGGGACAGGCTGCGCATGCATTTAAATATTTTCAGGCGGGATTATTTTCAGGGAGGGTTTATTTTAGCGCATGCACTCAAAAGCCCAATTGGGCTTATTATCCAGGGATGTCATATTTTGGGGGAAACAGGGTAACCATTTGTTTAGTTATGGCTCAAAGTTACAGCGGCATTGAAAAAAGTGACTTATGACCTTTTTTCACACTTATGACCGTTGCAGCCTCTCCATGGTCACCTGATCGAAATTCAGATGTTTGGCAACTGGCTCAACTTTATGACGGTTGCACTGTCCTGAAGTCCTGTGATCATATTTTGTGACCTTCTGATCAGTAAAGTCAATGGGGAGGCCAAATTCACTTAACAGCCATTTCGCTAACTGCAGCGATTCACTCAGCAATGGTGGCAAGAAAGGTCATAAAATGGTGCAAAAGTCATTCTTTTTTTTTTTAATTTGATTTATATGCCGCCCTTCTCCGGAGACTCAGGGCGGCTTACAATGCATTAAGCAATAGCCTTCATACTTTTGTATATTTATACAAAGTCAGCTTATTGCCCCCACAAACTGGGTGCTCAATCTACCTTAGAAAGAATGGAAGGCTGAGTTGACCTTGAGCCTGGTGAGATTCGAACTTACAGTAACTGCAGACAGTTGGAGTTAATTACAATGCATTAGTCTGCTGAGCTATCCAGATATTCAATAAATATCTTGCTTTGCAACAGAAATTTTGCAACAGAAATTTTGGGCAAATGGTCGTAACTCAAGGACTACTTGTACATAGCTCTAAATCAAGAATTATTTGGATATATGTCATGGTAACTTGACATGATTCATGCTAACAGACAAGTCCCCAGGTGGCTTATAGTAAAATAAATAAAATACCCCAAATAAACCCATAAAAATAAAATACATAGCAGCCAGACATCAACTAACCAGTTAGCCACTAAAACAGGAGATGGGTTCCAAAATACACATACTGACAGGGCCTCAAGCTCAGAATAACAGAATAACAGAGTTGGAAGGGACCTTGGAGGTCTTCTAGTCCAACCCCCTGCTGAAACATTTCAGACAAATGATTGTCCAATGTCTTCTTAAAATCTTCCAGTGTTGGAGCACCCACAACTTCTGTAGTCAAGCTGTTCCACTGATTAATTGTTCCAATTGTCAGGAAATTTCTCTTTAGTTCTAGGTTGCTTCTCTCCTTGATTAGTTTCCTTCCATCTATTGCTTCTTGTCCTGCCTTCAGGTGCTTTGGAGAATAATTTTGTGGCAGCCCCTTAGGAGGCAACTGGACTTCCTTGTTTTTTCTTTGAAGACGTTTTGCTTCTCATCCAGGAAGCTTCTTCAGCTCTGAGTTGAGAATCTCGAGAATCTTTTAGCTATACAATTTGGGATGAACATCCTTGGAATGGTGTGGGAAGTAGGAATGGATTTCCAGAGGGAAAATTGCAGACTACAGGAACCAGGAGTACTACTCAGGTGATCCTGAGGACACAGATAAACCTCCAAGTGCTTCAACGATCCTCTAAAAGGAGGCAAGTGACCAGCTGTCTGCAAGGAATATAAGTCCTTCCATTCCCCACTATCTTCTCGGAGCAGAAGAATCTTCTTGGATGAGAAGTGAAATGTCTTCAAAAGAACAAACAAGAAAGTTCAGTTGCCTTCTGAAAAAGCAGGCAACCATGGGACAACCATGACCTGGATGACTGAGAATCCCTACAGACTTTCAAACAAGAATGGCTTTGTCAAAGTGTGTGTGGGGGGGGGGGGATCAAAAACATGTTTTCTTTTTTCTTCCTTGCATGTCATGATAATGTGAACTCAATTTCTTAGGCTGAGAAATATTTTATACACTGTTGAGCCTGTTGTGATGACTTTCCGTGGGTTGTGGCACCTCCGCTTCCCTGAAAGATTCCTCGCCTTATTAAGTTGTCAGTTCACATACTCTAAAATCAGTTGATTTCCTGCTATATATGCAGCGGATTTAAATGGTGGGAAAGATATTTCCCAATCTTTTGACCTTCACACCGGCTCCCTTCTCAACTTCTCCACTCATTCTGCAGCATCTGAGAAACACTCACGGATTCTGGGGTTTTTTTTATTTGTTTGTTTTTTTAATGACATTTGTTTTTCCTGTAGCTTGTACTTGTGTCTGAATGACTGCCAAGCAGAAGTGTTGCTTCATGTATCTTCGACCTTTACTATTTGATCAGTAAACACCTGGAAATCAGCCCGGAAATCAGTCAGTGCAATAACCTAGTCCTCACTGAAATCATACAGCATACAATAAATCGATATGTGTGATTTATAAATCCCATCTCTCTTGGGCACGAGGTTCCCTCAGAAAACTCCTGATCGTGACAGAGAAATGACTTTAAAAAAAGCCCTAATCCAGATCACATTGCCAGTTCTTCAAAGGAAAAGCTAGATCAAGTGTACAACCACTATCCTCTGTTGAGCCCTGCATGACCTGGAATGTCATTTTATTTTATTTTATATACCGTGTTTCCCCCCAGATAAGACCAGGTCTTATATTAATTTTTGCTCCAAAATACCCATTATGGCTTATTTTCTGGTTAGGTCTTATTTTGGGGAAAACAGGGTATTTATGTATTAAATTATTGTGTTTTATCCTATAACTATTGCATTTTACCCTACTCTTATTTTAAAATGTTTGTTTAGAATTTTATTGGTAATATGTATTTGAACTTGTACATTGATATGGCCTATAGGCTAATCAATATACATACACACACACACACACACACACACACACACACACACACACACACACACACACACATGGAATAGGCCCATAACTGTCACAGAAGCCATGAAATCCCAAACTACCTCACATACCTATGATACTGCCTTCTGCCACCAATAGCCTCCCACCGGCCAGTTCGCTCCCACAGAGAGGGACTTCTCAGGGTGCCGTCGGCCATATGCCAGCTGGCGACACCCAGGGGGAGAGCCTTCTCTGTGGGAGCTCCTGCCCTTTGGAACGAACTGCCCCCGGAAATACGCACGACCTCCGACCTCCGTGTTTTTCGCTGTGCCCTCAAGTCCCTGCTGTTCCGACAGGCGGGGCTATCTATGTAACATGAATTTTAAATTTGGGGTTTTACCTTGGGTTTTTAATTATTTTTGGCCGTAATTATAATAATTTTAATGATTTTAAATTTTAAATTGGGATGTTTGTATACTTTGTGTTTTTATTTGGCTGTACACCGCCCCGAGTCCTTCGGGAGAAGGGCGGTATAGAAATAAAATTATAAGAATAAGAATAAGAAACAATGGATGGAAACTGATCAAGGACTGAGGCAACCTAGAACTAAGGAGAAATTTCCTGGTAGTTAAAACAATTAATCAGTGGAAATGCTGGCCTCCAGAAGTTGTGGATGCTCCAGCACAGAAAGTTTTTAAGAAGAGTTTGGACAACCTCATTGTGGAAGATAAATTGAAGTCCATCAAGACCATAAATGTTGGGAACACCAATGGCAACCTGGTTATGGAGACTTCCTCTTCCTCCTCTTCCTCCTCCTCCTCCTCCTCCTCCTCCTCCTCCTCCTCCTCCTCCTCCATCATCCTGGTTTTTTCCTCAGTAGCTTACATTTTATGAGAATGTCATAACATCTTCTTAACTTTCTAGATGTGTTCAACTGTACAAATTCAGACAGGGAGGTTGTTATGCAGGAGGGAGGCTGGTGCAGCAGCAACATTCCCACCTGATCCCTCTGTGAGAGGACAGGTTGTCTCCAAAATGACCAGCCCCTAGGCTGCTGATGCCCTGTCCCTTTAAGGCTTCTCCTTAGCTAGTCCAGCAGCTGGAAGAATCGGACAACTCATCGCTGCCAACTAGCAGCAGGACAACACGTCACAGGACAACTCACCGCAGGGCAACTCACCGCAGGACAATTTCATGCAGGATAATTCAACATGATAAATGTCATCCACCCTTGTTTCTTCGACATGATTTCCCTTTTTGTTGAAATTAGCAAAAATGAAAATAATGTCAAAGAAACAGTGATGGATAATATTTAATGCATTGAGTTATCCTGCATGGAATTGTCCTGTGGTGAGTTGTCTCAACAGCAAGTTGGCTGTGGTCAGTTGTCCCGCGGCGAGTTGGTCATGGAAAGATGGCTATGGTGAGTTGGCCATGACAAGCTGTCCTATTCTTGCAGCTGGTGGCTATAAAAGCTAAACAGAGCGGCAGTTGAGGATTGCAGTGTTGGAGTTTTGCTGTTGGTGTGGGGAATGAGAGGGGAGGTGATTTGTGTTTGTTTGGGAAGCTAACACAGTCAAATAGCAATAGCACTTAGATTTATATACTGCTTCATAGTGCTTTTACAGCCCTCTCTAAGCGGTTTACAGAGTCAGCATATTGTCCCCAACAATCTGGATCCTCATTTTACCTACCTCGGAAGGATGGAAGGCTGAGTCAATTTTGAGAGGGTGAGACTCAAACTGCTGGCAGCTGGCAGTCAGCAGAATTAGCCTGCAGTACCGCATTCTAACCACTGTGCCACTGCAGCTCTTATAATAAAAGAGATACTGTTCTCCAGAAGTAGGGTGCACAAAGAAAAGTAGAGGAGGAACAGAAGTTATAGTGCTATAAGGAAGGTATGGTAAAGTGATTAAACAATTGCTATTATTATTATTATCATTAGTAGTAGTAGTAGTAATAGTAGTAGTAGTATGATGATGGTGATGATGATGATGATGATGATGATGATAATGATGATAGTATACACAGCAAACTTCCCAAGCGTTTAGGACTGTGTGATGTATCGGCGGATTATGCGAGCAGATCCCAGTAAAGTGGCCTTCTGCAGCTAACCAATGGTGATCTTGTCAACGCCAATTGTTTTTAAGTGCTTGCCTAGGTCTTTAGGCACAGCAGCCAGTGTGCCAAGTACCACTGGAACCACCTGCACTGGTTTATGCCAGAGTCTCTGCAATTCGATTCTCAAGTCCTGATATCTGGTGACTTTTTCAAGTTGTTTCTTATAGATTCTGCTGTCACCAGTATGGCAATGTCGACGATCCACCCTTTTTTCTTCTCCACAATTGTGATATCCGAGGTATTGTGTTCCAAAACTTTTGTCAGTCTGTATTCGGAAGTCCCATAGTAGTTTTGCATGCTCATTTTCAACCACTTTTTCAGGTTTATGATCCCACCAGTTCTTTGCTACAGGCAGATGGTAGTTGTGACAAAGAACTGGTGGGATCAAAAGCCTGAAAAAGTGGTCGAAAATGAGCATGCAAAACTGTTGTTGTTGTTGTTGTTGTTGTTGTTGTTGTTATCTTTATTCATTAAACATGGAACTCAGTCAACTGAACATTCAAAAATGCATCACAAATACCATTGACTGGTGCTAATGGTTGATATGGGTTGCTGCCAGCATCCTAGGTATCAACCAAGTCGCACAGTTTTTTGCAGTTCTGCTAGTGTTATTGCAGGAAGCTGCAATTTGTTGATGTACCTTACAAAATTCTTGGACATGGTACCAAGTGCCCTGATGACAATGGGTATCACTGTTACATGTTTCATCCATAGCCGTTTATTATTATTATTATTATTCTCTTTTATTCATTAAAAATGAAACTCAGTCAACTGAGTTAAAAATATGTCACAAATACCATTGACTGGTGCTAATGGTTGATACGGGTTGCTGCCAGCGTCCTAGGTATCAACCAAGTACCTTCTTAAAATATATGATATTCCGAGTACCACAGTTTTTTGCAGTTCCACTGGTGTTATTGAAGGAAGCTTCAATTTCTTGAAGTGTTTTGTGAAATTCTTGGAGATGGTACCAAGTGCCCAGATGACAATGGGTATCACTGTTACACGTTTCATCCATAGCCGTGTAGTTTCTATGGCCGGGTCACGATATTTCATGATTTTTTCCAGTTCTTTTTCTTTGACTCTGGCATCTCCTGGTACAGCAATGTCAATAAATTGTATGTTTCGGTTTTTGACAGTTATGATATCTGACTTGTTGTGTTGTGTTATTATTGTTGTTGTTGTTGTTGTTTTTGTTACTATTACTATTGGAGCCCATCTGCACATGCACACAGCTTTCATGTGTGCGCCCCCTCTGTGCTGTGCATGCAATTGCACCATCTGCACATGCATGTGGGTTTTGTCTGTGCAATCTCACATGTGAACGCCATCTCTGCATGCGCATATGGCACACCAATATTCTCACGCTCATGTGTAAATGCGTGTGCATGCACAGGAGAGCTCCGAAGACCAGCTGGGTCCCCTGATTTGCACGCATGTGCATCGGAGGCCTGAACACCAGCTGGGGCATGCGCGCATGCACAGCTGCAGGTGAGTTGGACGACAGCTCTCATGCCTGGAAAAATTGCTTTGCGTGCCACTTCCGGCAAATGTGCCATAGGTTGACATCACAGTATTAGGGAGTCTGCTTCAGTCTTTCTGAGAGATTTTTCCTTCTTCCCTTACAGATGTTTGAAATTGTTCGGAAATGTTCCCACTGACTCCTTCATGTCATTGCTACTGAATTGGCTGAAATATTCAATTAGTTCCATCCCGAGACTTTCTAATTAATATGGCATTGTAGCTGTGGAATAGCATAATAACAGTAATCATTAGGATAATTTCTATCCTCAACCTGTTGATGTTCACAGCTGACAGCGGATCTTTAATTAACACTTGAAATATAACTCCGAGATAAATCATTTTTCTTTCAAATGTATTTGATTTCCTTTTCTTGTGCATATGTCTCTGTAGCATATGTCAGAAATCAACTGGGTTGGCCAGTATTTAGCTCCTGAATTTACCCGAGCTGAGGAAGCTTCTTGGACGAGAAGCAAAACATCTTCAAAGAAAAACCAGAAAATCCAGTTGCCTCTTGAGAAAAAAGCACCTTTGGGAGAACCATGACCCAGATGACTGAGAATCTCCATAGACATCCTGAATTGACTATTCAGATTATTAATGAGTTTTTCTTGTGTTCACTCAGACAGCAAATCAGGGAAACATTTAAGAAGGCTGAGGGGTAACTGTAATAGCAGTTTCCAACTATCTAGAAGTCTGGGTTCCTAAAGTGGAATGAGTTGTATGTAACTGTGGGCTGTCATTTATTTTCAACTTCTACAGCAGAAAAATTGGAGCACTACTTCTAAGTGGTTTCTCAGCAGAAGCAAAATAAAAAATTGTTGCCTTAAGCTACCCTTAATACACACAGGAGGGGGGATAGTAAGCCATCCAAGGCAGTGGTGGGATTCAATTTTTTTTACTGGGCGTGGCTTGGTGGGTGTGGCAGGGGAAGGTTACTGCAAAATCTCCATTCTCACCCCACTCCAGGGAAGATTACTGCAAACTCCCCATTCCCTCCCCATTCCTGGGGGAAAAATAATTCAAAATCTCCATTTTTTAAAAAATTTGATTTATATGCCGCCCTTCTCTGGAGACTCAGGGTGGCTTACAATGCATTAAGCAATAGCCTTCATACTTTTGTATATTTTATACAAAGTCAGTTTATTGCCCCCACAAACTGGGTCCTCAATTTACTTACCTTAGAAAGGATGGAAGGCTGAGTCAACCTTGAGCCTGGTGAGATTCGAACTTATAGTAACTGCAGATAGCTGAATGTTAATAACAAGCTTTAGTCTGCTGAGCTATCCAGGCTCCATTCTCATCCCACTCCAGGGGAAGGATACTACAGCCAGAGGTGGTATTTGCCGGTTCTCTAAACCACTCAAAATTTTCTGATGCTGGTTCTCCTGAACGTGCTGAATAGTACCCCTGATCCAAGGGAAGAAAAGGAGATCAGCCCGCAAGCCAACATCATCCTCAAAGAGGAGAGAAGGTCAAACCAGATTATAACAATGTGAATTTCGATCCTTTCAACCCCATGTTTTCCCATTGTTCCAATAATACGTTATAGTGTCCTCTACTTATGACTACACTTGAGCCCAATTTTCCATTGCTAAGCAAGAGAGTTGTTAAGTGAGTTTTGCCTTACTTTGGTTTGCAGAAAGAGGGTAAAGGCAGGTCATCCTTAGCAATTCACATAACAATCATGCAGCTAAATTGCTTTAGTGTGGCAAGATATCAGTCTATAGGCAAACAACAATAAGCAAACAAAAGGCAAACAATAAGCAATAATAGGCAAACAAAAATCCTGAAGTAACTACAGGATTTTAGTGTTTCAATATTTGTGTAACCACAAAGAAGAGATGGTCAACTTCCAAAGCACCTGAGGGCAGGACAAGCAGCCATGGATGGAAACTAAACAAGGAGAGAATCAACTTAGAACTAAGGAGAATTTTTCTGACAGTTAGAACAATTAATCAGTGGAACAACTTGCCTCCAGAAGTTGTGAATGCTCCAACACTGGAAGCTTTTAAGAAGAGATTGGACAACCATTTGTCTGAAATGATATAGGGTTTCCTGCCTGAGCAGAGGGTTGGACTAGAAGACCTCCAAGGTACCTTCCAACTTAGTTATTCTATTCTATTTGGTGACCGCACAAAGATAAAATGGCACTGAAAAAAGTGACTTATGACTGATTGCCACGATGCCCATTTGCTTCCGAACTGTGTCATTGCAGACATGGCCTGGGAGAGAAATGAGTAACAACCAAAAAAGCACACAGATCTCCATGGCTTGTAAATGGCGCTCAAAGCATTTGGTGACTGGCCGGCACTCAGTGCCATATAGAGCTGCTGGATGCACCATTGTTTTATGCCTTGTTTTGATTTTAAATGGATTGGCCTGTGTCGATCACACCAGTGATCTGCCTCCACTGTTCTTCATCTTTGTTGCTGCCATCACTTTGTAGATAGGATCCTAAATAATGGAAAGAATTGGTGTTCGCTAGATCTTCACTGCTGACTTGTATGTTGTTGGTGCTCAGGATGGTCTGTAAATATTCAGTCTTTTTGATGTTGGTGTCAACCCTGAAGCTGACCTGACTGAGGCCATTTTGACGCTTCAGTGTTGCCACACTGGAGCTGGGGGATAGGGAGGGGGGTATGGAGATAGTTGAGGTTTGTAACCAGAACAAAATACTTTCTCCTGGGAACCAAGGACATTCCCACAGGTGGTTGGAGAGAAGAGGAATGAAGTTACCAGGCAACCGGACAATGCCTTGATTGCACCATGTGACTGGTTGTTTGAGGAAGGGAGGACACTATTACTTTTAATAAGATGAAAACCACGGGAATATTCAGAGTCGGTTTTCACCAGTCTGTGCCAATATGATACGTCCAAATAAAACTATTCTTTGAGGAATGTACCTGCCTCAGAGTTCTGTTTGCTATGAGTGTATTACTCAGAACCCTGACAGATGATCAGGGACATTCACACATGCTGAAAAAGGATAGGCCTTGTGATGTGACAGCATGATCCTGATTTTATCAATTTGAAGAGATCAACAGGTCAATTCCAACATTATTTCTTCCCTCACTGTGTTGTTCCTTTATTGAATAAGGATTGTGTCATATAGATTATGCTGTACTATTGAGGCCTACACATTTCAGAAGAAATGTACAGTTTTCATGGATTTTCCACCTTAAATTAGCGGGAAGTTATCAGCACTGGATGGTGAACAAGAACATAAAGAACAATAATTTTTTTTTAAAAAAATGTTTTTATTTATGGTTCTTTTTGATACTATAGAAAGCCTTATTCATAAATATTCATTGGCATCCTTCAGTCTCAAGAGACTATAGTATCGTGCTCTGGAAAGAGGTCCTAAAACAGCATTTAGTGTGACTGAAAAGGCCAATTCGAGAGTGGCAATCCCTTCCACACTGAGGGCAAATACATTCTGTCCCCTGCCCAGCCCCCAGATTTCGCTGGTTCCAGGACTGCCTCTTTGCCTCAGCCTGCCAAACAAATGTCTCTTCGAATTGGAGAAGGCCATGCTGCATCTTTAGCCTCCAAGCTGAAAGGTTTCCCAGTTGTTAATGTCCATTCCCAAGGCCTTTAGGCCCCTCGTGCAGATATCCTTATATCGCAGCTGTGGTCTATTTCACAATAAATATTGTGAAAATGAAAATCATCACAAGGATCACCTATGTAGACATTTATTTATTTATTTATTTATTTATTTATTTATTTATTTATTTATTTATTTATTTATTTATTTATTTATTTATTTATTTATTTATTTATTTATTATTATATTATGAACAGCCAAGGTAAAACATAGTATACAAAATTTAAAACAGTTTAAAAGGTATTAAATAATTTTGGCTCCCAATTTAAAACAACCCAATTAAAATCAATTTCAATTTAAAACCGAAAGGATGGGATCAAGCCAGCCCGGCTAGATGAAATAAGTGAGTTTTAAGGGCCCGAGAAAAAGTCCAGAGGTCCGGTATTGTGCGTATCTCTGGAGGTAGGTCGTTCCAGAGGGCGGGTGCCACCACAGAGAAGGCTCTCCCCCTGGGGGTCACCAGCCAACATTGTCTGGCCGATGGCACCCTGAGGAGGCCCTCTCTGTGAGAGCATACTGGTCAGTGGGAGGCTATTGGCGGCAGAAGGCGGTCTCATAAATACCCCGGCCCTAAGACATGGATCACTTTAAAGGTGGTCACCACACCTTGAAGTGCACTCGGAAGATCACTGGGAGCCAGTGCAGCTTGCGCAGGAAAGGTGTCACATGGGAGCGCCCCGTCGCTCCCATAATCCCCCGCACGGCCTCATTCTGGACCAGTTGGAGCCTCCGGGTGCACCCCAAGGGGAGCCCCATGTAGATTGCCAAAACCATCCATGCTTAACCTCAAGGTACATTGAACATAGAATACAGAATAGCAGAATTAGAAGGGATCTTGGAGGACTTCTAGTCCAAATCCCCACTTGCGCAGGAGAACCTATACCAGTGATGGCTAACCTTTTCTGGACCAAATGCCCAAAGTGCATCCGAACCCCCAAATGCAATGCACATGTGGCCCCCTCCATGCGCCCTGCCCCTGCGCATGTATGACAGAGAGACCAATAGGAGGTCTCTGGCCAGTAGGAGGCGTGCAAGAAGACCATCTGGCCGGCGGGAGGCATGCGCATTTGCCCAGCACAGCTGAACTGTGGCAATGGCTTCTCGTGCCATCAGAGAGGGTGTTGCATGCCACCTCTGGCACTCGTGCCATAGGTTCGCCATCACGGACCTATACCATTCTGCACGAATGGCTGCCTAGTATCTTCTTTTTTAATAATTTTTTTAAATATAAACATTCCATCTTCCCTTAAACAGTCTGTCGTCTGGGTACAAATATCTCTGTGCAATAACCATCAAAATTTACAACAGTAAACATTGCATTGCTATTAATTCTCTGATCTTACAATTGTAGTATCCTATTCATTTTTCCCTCTTAACGTATCTTCTAATAAAAATATGCTAATAATAGTAAGCACAATAATCCTAATAGTCATATTAATAGCAATCATCATATTGTTTAAATCTCTATCTTAACATATTTTCTACTCTAATCTTCTTTTAGTTCCAATTTCCATTTTTATTCTCTAACCATCGATAAAATAATTCCCATATCATATAATATTGAATTTGTTCTTTCTCTTTTAATTGCAGGCGTTAATCTGTTCATTTCTGCACATTCTAATATTTTCCTAATCACTTTCTCATCAGTAGGGATCTCTCCGCTTTTCCAGTTTTGTGCGAATTCAATTCTAGCTGCACCATCACTGAAGGTTTTCAAGAAGAAAGGTGAAAGTGGGACTCAAAAGGAGGAGATTGAACTGGTTTTTTTTCCCTCTACCTCCTGAGAAAAGCAGCGAGGAAAGCCTAAGAGCCATTTTTAAAACAGGAAGTTAAGTTAGAGAACTTTTTAGAAAAAGAGTAAAAAACCTTTGCAATTAGAAAGCCAGACTGGGTACCTCAAATACAATACTGAATAATTTAGAAGGTTTTGGATACTACTTTTCTTCCTGAAAACCTCTAGTGATGGTGTACCCACAACTTCTGGACATAAGCCATTGCACCAATTAATTGTTCTCACTGTCAGGAAATTTCTCCTTAACTCTAGGTTGGATCTCCCTTTGATAAACTTC
>JAWJVD010000126.1:10000-245691 GCA_038048745.1 Coluber constrictor foxii | reverse complement strand
AAGGAAGGAAGGAAGAGGAAAGGTAGAAGGAAGGAGGGAAGAGGGTGGAAGGAGGGAGGGAAGGAAGGAAGATTATCAAACATCCTAGAGAAATCCACCAAATCAGATAAGTGATCATTCAGTCCATCCTGGAACATCCCTGCCAGTAGTGGGTTCCTCTTACCTTTGCTATCAGTTTGGAATTGGGAGTGTGTGCTTGCGCATGGACCTTCTGTGCATTCGCAGAACCTTCTGCACATGTGCAGTCTGTGATGATGTCCAGGCGTGTGGGTGGAGCCTCCCGCCTTCGCCACTACCAGGGTGAACCGATAGAAACCCATCACTGATCCCTACTAAAATAGCAATAGTATTAGACTTATATAGCACTTCACAGTACTTTTAGAGAGATTTCCAGAGTCAGCCTATTGCCCCCAAAAATCTGGGTCCTCATTTTATCCATTCTGGAAGGATGGAAGGCTGAGTCAACCTTGAGCCAGTCAGGATCGAACTCCTGGCAGCGGGCAGTTAGCCTGGAATGCTGCATTCTAACGACTGTGCACTATGGAAGGAAGGAAGGAAGGAAGGAAGGAAGGAAGGAAGGAAGGAAGGAAGGAAGGAAGGAAGGAAGGAAGGAAGGAAGGAAGAAGAAAGAAAGAAAGAAAGAAAGAAAGAAAAGAAAGAAAGAAAGAAAGAAAAGAAAGAAAGAAAGAAAGAAAGAAAGAAAGAAAGAATAGCAATAGCACTTAATCTGGGTCCTCATTTTATGCACTTCGGAAGAATAGAAGGCTGAGTCAACTTTGAGCCAGTCAGGATCGAACTCTTGGCAGTGGGCAGTTAGCCTGGAATGCTGCATTCTAATGACTGTGCACCATGGAAGGAAGGAAGGAAGGAAGGAAGGAAGGAAGGAAGGAAGGAAGGAAGGAAGGAAGGAAGGAAGGAAGGAAGGAAGGAAGGAAGGAACGCAATTGCACTTAGACTTATATACTGCTTCACAGTGCTTTACAGCCCTCTCTAAGCAGTTTTACAGAATCAGCCTCTGGCCCCCCAACAATCTGGGTCCTCATTTTACCCACCTTGGAAGGATGGAAGGCTGAGTTAGCCTCGAGCTGGTGAGATTTGAACTGCCAAATTTCTGGCAGCCAGCAGCCAGCAGAAGTAGCCTGCAGTACTGCACTCTAACCACTGTGCCACCACGGCTCTTCCCACTGGGTACCGTTCTCAAAGTCAGCAGAAGTTACCAACCCAGCCAATGGCCAGTGAGGTAAAAGAAAAATTATCTGAAAAAGAACATTTTTGTCTGTAATTATTCACAATTAACATAGGCTGATTATCTGAAAAAGGAACATATTTGTCTGCAATTAACAATTCATAAGTAATCACTAACAGGATTTGAATTAAGGCATCTGTGATATTGTGAACCTGAGAATCCGGATCTGAAAGCTTCAGCTCGGGATGGTCGTTGCTGGGATAACATTTCAGTCATCTCTTGGCTCTTCTGTGAGTCAGTTTATTGCTACTTCACACAAGACTTTATTTTTGTCGCTAGTCACCCTTAACCTCTAGCAATAAACTGTCTGGAAATCCTAGCTTTTTAGCCTGGCATAATTAAGTGGTAGAAGTCTGGATTTAAGGAGCTTTATTAGCAGAACCTCTGGTCTTTACACCATAATCTTACATGATCCTGCATTTTTATTCACCTTTTTTTGCAGAGACTAAAACTTTATCTGCAGGTTTTAAAGGGCATTCAAAGAATAAAAACTCCTTTTGGTCTACAGTTACTTTCTTCCCTCAGTCCCTCCCTCTCTCTTTCTCTTCTGTCTCTCTCTCTTTCTCACGCACACATACACACACAAAGCTATTATCCACTAGCTAGTGGATAATTATTTT
This sequence comes from Coluber constrictor foxii, assembly GCA_038048745.1. Taxonomy (NCBI): domain Eukaryota; kingdom Metazoa; phylum Chordata; class Lepidosauria; order Squamata; family Colubridae; genus Coluber; species Coluber constrictor. The sequence continues at coordinate 243,825 of JAWJVD010000126.1, read as the reverse complement.
GCTTCTAATTGTAGCTCCATTTAGTGATTAACCATAAGGTAAAACATAGAGAGTCAGTTTGGTCTCCCCGTTCAGGCACGGACTAGAAACTAGGAGACTGGGAGTTCTAGTCCCGCTTTAGGCAAAGCTGGTTGGGTGACTTTGAGCCAATCAGCAGGAGATGGTGTGTTTTAGTCCCGCCTTTGGCATGAAAGCCAGCTGAATGACTTTGAGCCAATCAGCAGGAGACAGGGAGTTCAAATCCCGCCTAGGCATGAAAGCAGGTTGGGTGACTTTGAGCCAATCAGCAGGAGACGGTGTATTCTAGTCCCGCCTTTGGCATGAAAGCCAGCTGGTTGACCTTGTGTCAGTCATTCCCTCTCAGCCCAACCCACCTCACAGGATTGTTGTATAGGAAAGGAGGAGGTAGATGTGTTGGATATATTTGCCGTCTTGGATTATTTATAAAAAATAAGAAAGGAAGGATACAAAAAAAAGGAGTTATTAGTATTTCTCATGATCTTTTGTTTGTGAGAATAATGCTATCTACACACACACACACACACACACACACACACACACACACACGGAGAGAGAGAGAAAGGGGGCGGCAATACACATTTCAACTAGCCGATGAATAGGTATTTTGCCCCTAATTGTAACTCCATTCAGCGATTGACCATAAAGAGTTATTAGCATTCCTCATGGTCTTTTATTTGTGAGAATAATATTATAACCTTATCTATGCACATAAACTCTCCCTCTCTCTCCCTCTCCCTCTCTCTCTCTCTCTCTCACACACACACACACACAGACACATGGACACAAAGCTTAGAGGAGAGGAGAGAAATGGTTTAGCCTAATTATCATCACATTATGCTGGCTTTCTCATTTAAGCATCTTTTTTCCCTTTGAAAAGTTCCTAGCTTAAGGGCCTCATCCTCTGCAAGGTGATTTAAAAAGAGTACACTTTGCAATGTGTACATTTTTAGAAAAATGTAGCCGAAAACAACAACTCGGTTCAGATCAAACTGAATTAAACTGAAGTTCAAAACAATAATAATAATCATGTAATAATCATGTAAAATTAGGTTGACAGCCCTTTGATGGACCAGCCTGATTGCCAGGAGTCTGTGCTTTTTCATTAAACACACAGACACAAATCGGAAGCTGATAAAATGGAACCCGAGCTGATAAATAATATACTTTCAGATCAAAGGGACATAAAACATTATAACATTATGGGAAATTTAGAAGATGAAACAGAAGGTCCAGTCAAAGAGGGAATGAAAGTACAAATGGGAGTACCAAGTAAAAGGGAGAGAAACTATTGACGCCATGATCCTAGATTCTTGCTATTCAGAACATAGTGCGAATCACTGACAGGTCGTCTCCTAATTTCTAGCTTGGTGATATAACTAATAAACCAAACTAGCTTTCATATACATATCATATTATATGTACAGTGGCTAAAGACACTGAGCTTGTTGATCAGAAAGTTTTACGAATCCCTAGTACAAGTCTCCTGCATGAAGCAGGGAGTTGGATTAGATGACCTCCAAGGTCCCTTCCAACTCTGTTTGTTTGTTTATTTATTTATTTATCGATTCGATTTATATGCCACCCTTCTCTGGAGACTCAGGGCAGCTTACAATGCGTTAAGCAATAGCCTTCATACTTTTGTATATATCTGCTTAGTAGGGCTTTCGGCTCACCCCCAAGCGGTGTTCTTTTTTATGCAAAGTCAGTTTATTGCCCCCACAATCCGGGTCCTCATTTTACCTACCTCGAAAGGATGGAAGGCTGAGTCAACCTTGAGCCTGGTGAGATTTGAACTTGCAATAATTGCAGGCAGCTGGTGCTACTTAAAAGCACTTTAGTTTGCTGCGCCACCAAGGCTCTTACTCTTACATGCAGACAAATCTTCTCCAAATGACTTAGATCATGCTGACTGGGGCCTTGCAAGAAATACTAGTCCCTAAACCTCTGGAAAAACAGCTGTTTGGGGATGTTAGATTACACACCCCCACCTCTATCTAACTTCATAGCCTGAATAGCTCAGCAGACTAATGCACTGTAAATTAACTCCAGCTGTCTGCAATTACTGTAAGTTTGAATCTCACCAGGCTCAAGGTTGACTCAGCCTTCCATCCTTTCTAAGGTAGGTCAATTGAGGACCCAGTTTGTGGGGGCAATAAGCTGACTTTGTATAAAAAATATACAAAAGTATGAAGGCTATTGCTTAACGCATTGTAAGCCGCCCTGAGTCTCTGGAGAAGGGCGGCATATAAATCAAATTTTTTAAAAAAATATTGCACTCAATAGCATAGTTAGCTCTTCAGATTTACCAGCAGGAGTTGGGTTTATTTCATAGGACCAGGGGAGATGTGATAGCAGTGTTCCAGAGATGGTGGTGGATTCTGGGTGGTGGGTGGGGGTCAAGCTATTTTCCAAAGCACCTTTAGGCCAGACAAGGTATAATGGATCGAAACTGATCAAGGAGAGATTCAACCTGGAAATAAGGAGAAATTTCCTGACAATGAGAACAATCAACCCATGGAACAGAAGTTTCCTTCGGAAGTTGTGAGAGCTTCATCACTGGAGACCTTCAAGAAGAGACTGGACTGCCATCTATCAGAAATGGTGTAGGACTGTGATGGTGAACCTATGGCACGAGTTAATGCGGAACCATATCGGTGGGCACACTAGCTCAGCTCTGACACGCATGCGTGCACCAGCCAGCTGATTTTTGGGCCTCCTGGGCCCACCAGAAGTCAGGAAACACACTGTTTCTGGCCTCCGGAGGGCCTCTGGGGGGGTGGGGAAGGCCATTTTTGCCCTCCCCAGGCTCCTAGAAAGGCTCTGGAGCCTGGGGAGAGAAAAAACGGGCCTAACGAGCCATCACAGGCCAAAAGAGGGGGGGGGGGAACACGGGGGGTGGGCGCATAGAATGATGGATGTGGGCACGCATGCATGTGACCCCCCCGCGCTCCCCCCGCTTTTGGCACGCGATGGCAAAATGGTTAGCCATCACTGGTGTAGGATCTCCTGCTTGAGTAGGTGGGTTGGAGTAAATGACCTACTGTTGTGGCCCCGTCCTCTGAGCCTATCCCATTGGAGGAAGGAAGCTCTGAGCATGAGGAAGAGGAGCCAGCCAGATCTCCCAGCCCCCCCCCTCTGGCACCGTCTCAGGTGCCAGCTGAAAGAGAGCAAAGTAGTGGGGAAACAGGTGTCTCAGATGAGAGTGAGGGAGAGACGTCATTCCTGGACGCACATCAACGAAGGCGAGATAAGCGCTTGCAGCAGCTGAGGAGGCGTGCGAGGGAATAGACCTGAGTCACTGGACTTGAGTCACAGGACCAATGAGTCACTGGATCACACCCAGAGACTATATAAGAGAGGGTGGTGGTCAATGATCCCTGTGACGAACAAAACTCAATCTGATAGTCATTGAAGCCTGAAGCTGCTAAAAGAACGGATTTTTGCAAAGCTACGTATGTGATTTTCTTTCTGTGAACAATTAAAGCACTTGGCAGACGGTGTGAATATCGCTGCCAAGTTGGAGATAAGGACTGTGGTGTGTGCCAAGTGCTTCTTTAACCCTCGACTGGCTGTGTTTTTGTGGGTGTGTGTAGAGGGGGACAGATCACCTACAAAGTCCCATCCAACTCTGTTAATCTGTTAATATTACTGTAAATCAATTCAATGCATCCAGCTTTGATAGGTCTCTTTGCTTTACATGGAAAGGGTGGCATGTAATCAGAATGGAACAAACCAAGATTCATCCCTTGTAGGAATGAATTTCTGGTGCAGATATTGAAATGCTCCTCACATTGTCCTGAGTGGTAGTCTAGTGTTGCCTAGCAAGAAGAAGAAGAAGAAAAAAGACATCGCTATTCCTTCAGAATTACAATGAACAAAACAGACAGTTTTTATTTACTCCTAACCTTGGGACTCAACATTTAAAAGCTTGTCCCTGCCTCGCTTGGCTTTCAGAGGCTGGAGCTGCTTCATAAAAGCTCAGGTAATTTCAGTTTGTACAGTTGAAAAAAAAATGAACTTCTGTTTTTTTTTTTCCCCAGGGACAATTTCTTGCTGGAATAATTACATTTCTTTACAAGGCGACAAAGGGTTTCGTTTTACTTTAGCCATTCTTCTGGCCAATTTTATAGGCAGAACTGGGTGCGATTCCATTAAGTAAAGAGCGGACAGAATTTGAAAAAGATAGCAAGATTCTGTTCTTTTTCCTCCTTCTCCTTTTCTTCCTCTTTCCCTCCTCCTCCTCCTCCTCCTTTTCTTCTTCCTTTTCCTCTTCCTCTTCTTCCTCTTCCTCCTCCTTTTCTTCCTCTTCTCACTTTTCCTCCTCTTCCTCCATTTTCCTCCTCTTCTTCCTCCTCCTTCTTTTCCCCCTCTTTTTCTTCTTCCTCTTCCTTCTCCAGTTCCTCTTTTCCTTTCCCTCCTCTTCCTCTTCTTTTCTATGCCAAACTGGCTCTCCTGCAGAAGTTAAAAGCCTTTGAGAAATTCTTATTTTCAATATGCACACATTCTCTTCCTGGTCTGCAGGCATGATTAAAGGATACATTTGCTTAACATTTGCTGTGAGTCATCCTACCTGTAGACCTGCCTTTTTTGACATAGAGGATATATCACTTTTTCTTTTATCCATTAATTGAAAAGCAATTAAATTCATTACGGTTTGCAATTTCGGTGTCCGAATGAGTCATCTCTGCTGTAGCGCTTTTCCCCCACTTCAGCTAATTTAAAATATATATCTTGTTCCCGCTTCCATTTTCAAGAACTTTTACCTCATGCCCCATTTTTCTTCGCAGTCTGGATTTGATCTGCTGAGAGTGCTTCAAAAATTTACCCGGGTCTACCTCACCCAGCTTTTTAGATGCTCTCCACAAGATTCCGTAGAATCTACGGAGATTCTCAGGTCATGGATCTTCCAAAAATGCTTTTAAAAAGGCAACTGGACTTTTTTTGGGTTTTTTTTCTCTTGAAGACGTCTAAAGAAAGGTTGAATCAATGCAACTGGACCAAACTTTGTTAATCTGAGATGTTTCGTTGCTCATCCAAGCAACTTCATCAGTCAGAGCAGGGATGTCAAATTCAAGGCTTGTGGGGCTGAATACGGCCTGCGGGGTGCTTAATTCTGGCCCATGGGGCAGCCATGGAAACGGTGAAGGACAGGCCCGTTGTGCCTCTACCAGTGAAAATGGAGCTTGGGACGGCTACACGTGACTGTCCCGGGCTCTGTTTTCACTGGCTGAGGGTTTCAAAAGGCCATACAGGTTGAAAATGGGGCTGGCAGAGGGCTTCAGGAGGCTGTATAGCCAAAAACGGGGCCCAGGGCGTGCCCCCCCCCCCAGGCTCTGTTTTCGCTGGCAGAGGGCTAGCAAAACAAAACGAAAGGAACAATATTTCCCCTTTTGCATTTGAACATGCATGAAGGAACAGGAAAGGAGAAAGGGAAAAAGGAAAGAAAAAGAAAAAGAAGGGAAGATGGGAAGAGAGCAAGGAAGGAAAAAGAAGGAAAGAGGGGAAGGAAGAAGAAAGGAGAATGAAGAGGGAAGGAAAAAGAAGAAGGAAGGGAGGGACGGAGGGAAGTCCTGCCTTAGCATTTGGCCACTAGTAGAATGCAAGCTCCTCTGGAGGACAAGGGTTTGGCACTCTCCCTGGTCTCTTCTTCCTGCATTGGAGACAATGGATCCCCCCCCAACTCTGCCCAGGCCACCACAGGTGCCCCCGACACAAGTGATGTCAAGCTGGCTATGCCCCCCACTCCGCAACCCTCCCCCCCTCCCCGAGGTCAAACACAAGCCTGATGCGGCCCTCAATAAAATTGAGTTTGACACTCTTGAGTCAGAGCAAAATTAGTTAGGCAGTGTTCTGACCCAGCCTTAGCAGAAACAAAAAACAGACTCCTCATCACTCTTTATTTACCTCTTGTGAATTAATGGCATTCACCCACCGAAAAGTCCAGGCAAGAGTCCTTTAAGGAGTTAACTGCAGTAACAGGCCTTATCGGTTCCTTGCAATAATTGCAAGGCTGCGAGCTCCCAGCCAAAAGGCTGCAAATTAAGTTCTGGCAAGCAGCCTCTGTGGCACGAAACACCATGAGCAAAATCTTCAGAAATACGAACGGTTGTCTCCTATGACAACCACTCCCCTTTTCTTCTATTTATTCCCCAGCCAGGGAGGGGCCATTCAGCACCCACGTGTGCCTTGCTTCCCGAGTTGACTCCTTGTCCTCCGTTGTTCACCTCTCCTAACTGCTCTGAGCATACATGCATCTGGCACAGGCCCCAGCCGTTCTTCCTCCTCACTCATCTCAGCCTCCAAAGGCAGCTGCCTCTCCGGTGGCTGGGAAATGTTGGACGGCCCTGGCTCTATCTCTGTGTCCGATGCAGAGCATCCATCAGAGCCTTCCCCAGACTCCAGCACTGGCCCAAGTTCCTCCCCAACCTCCTCATCGTCCGAGTCTGTTGCCAGCTCTGCTGGCAGCTGGCGGACCACAACAGGCATAGAGTCAGAGAGTTGTTAAAGTTGAGCATGCCCCTCTCTCAACAGACCTCATCTATTCTTGTTTAGAGAAGGACAGGATGGCTCAATGGCTAAGATGCTGAGCTTGTCAATCAAAAGTTGGGCAGTTCAGTGGTTCGAATCCCTAGTGTCACGTAACAGGGTGAGCTCCCATTACTTGTCCCAGCTTCTGCCAACCTAGCAGTTCGAAAGCAGGTAAAAAATACAAGTAGAAAAATAGGGACCACCTTTGGTGGGAAGGTAACAGTGTTCCATGCGCCTTTGGCATTTAGTCATGCTGGCCACATGTCCATGGAGACGTCTTCGGACAGCGCTGACTCTTTAGCTTTGAAATAGAGTGAGCATTGCCCCCTAGAGTCAGGAACGACTAGCACATATATGCGAGAGGAAACTTTACTTTATTCTTGTTTACAATCCATTCCTTTCAGCGGTTCCAAGAAGGTTCCATTTGCACTCTAATTCAGATGATCCTGAGGGGACATTTTGCTTCTCTTCTCAGAACTGAAGATGCTTCTTGGCTGAGAAGTGAAATGTCTTTAAGAGAAAAAAACACAGAAAGTCCAGTTGCCTTTTGAAAAAGCACATTTGGGGGTCCTCCACAATGTTACCAGATGTGAAACCATAAAGGGCGCACCATGTCTACTTTTGAGACCAGAGATCTTTCCTTAAAAACAAAAAGCCATAGAAAGCAAAAACCTTTATCAAGTATAAAGGTTTGTCGATGATCTCTGGCCAAATTCAGAATGTTTGATTCAAGCAATGTTCATAAAATCAAATTGATCTGGTTCGACTCAGTTCATCGGCTTTCCTAAGGGATGTCTGTGAATATGGAAATACCCTTCTGGGCTGTCATATCAATTTCAGCCACAATCAGATCAATCCAAAGGTCAGTCTGATTACAAAAAACAATTTTATTTAAAGATCTTGTTGGAAGAAATATCCATCTGGTTCAGTTCCAAGCTGGGAGAAAGGCACTAGGGACAAAATGGAGGCTGGAGACTAATTAGAAAGATGGTTTAATGATGGACAGAACCAGCAAGCACATGGGTTCTGGGCAGCTGACCACAAGGAGAGTGGGGGGTATTTATACCTTCTCTTGGGCTTTGCAATTGAACTTCCTGTTCCTGTGCAAGAACATGTATTCTATTGGCTGTTGTCAGGCTCCCATGGGGCCATGTAGGGGTCATGTTTGTCTGAGCTAAGTTTGGTTGAAGTTTGGCTGATGCAATGAAGGGGCTCGTTGGGCAATTCCTATTGTGGCTGAGGGCTAATCCTACCTTTGTTCAGACCATGCTGCGGGGAATTTGCTTATGAATAAGGCTATCTATCTCTTTATCTCTTAGGTGCTGACATCTGCTGAGGGCTATTAAGAAAGGTGGGGGCCATTAAGAAAGGTGGGGGCTATCATTTTTCTCCATTTCTCATCCAGGGAAATATAATATTCTGTGTTTTTAATATTTCTCAGAATATTTCATTCTTCTAGGAGAGGGATTGGTGCAAACTTTCTACAATCTGATCCAGCTGGCTTCAAACTGAATCTTCAGACATAATATTTGGACATTTCAGCATGGAAATCCAGTATATGATAACATGGAAGGTGTCTTAAAAATGACATTCATGCCTTCGCAGAAACAAAGGAAAGAAAAACCTACAGGTTTGTTTCCTGAGTGATGTCAAGAGCAACTAAGTTTCTAATAAAGATTTCAGTTTTTTTAATCCTTATGTTAAAAAGGCTAAACAATATGTATGGTGACCTAAAAAAAGCTTTTGACAGAATTATTCCACTTAGGCCTCAGGTAAACCTGATAGTTTTGAGCAGTGGTGAAATCCAAATTTTTTTACTACTGGTTCTGTGGGCGTGGCTTTGTGGGCATGGTGTGACCTGGTGGGCGTGGCTTGGTAGGCATGGCAGGGAAGGATACTGCAAAATCTCCATTCCCTCCCCACTCCTGGGGGAAGGATATTGCAAAATCCCCATTCCCACCCCATTCTGGGGCCAGCCAGAGATGGTATTTGCTGGTTCTCCGAACTACTCAAAAACTCTGCTACCGCTTCTCCGAACTGCTCAAAATTTCCGCTACTGGTTCTCCAGAACCTGTCAGAACCTGCTGGATTTCACCCGTGGTTTTGAGATAAAAAGAGTTGCTATGATATTTTGGTTTTGATTTTTTTTAAATCAAGAAGCAGATGCTAAAAATGGACGGATGGCTTGTACAAAGCGATAATTCTCTCATCATGAAACATGGGGTCTCCCTAGGATTGGGAGTCAAGTTAGTGTTATTTCAGAAGAACAAAACAATCCGGAGATAGCAGTGAATACAAAAAAAAAGAGAGAGAGAGGGAATTTTGCGGCAACATCAAATAATTGGAGGTTATGAGAACAAAAGGGGAGAATGAAAAACCCCCAAAGGATTATCTAAATGGATCCAGGAGAAGAAGAAGAAGAAAAGTTTAATGTAAGAGAATATAAAGTCACAGAGTTTGGATTTTTTTTTTTAAAAAAAAATGGTTTTAACTTTATATAAATGTTATTGGGAGCTGGAGTAGTTTTTCTCATAAACAAATGCTTTATGGAAGTCACCTTGTGTAAATTGCTGGGTGTGAACAGGGAGTCCCACATTGTAAATAGCGGTGTTTACAAAAAGAGTGCTTGTATTTCAAGTGTGCAAGACCCCTTTATAGTGTGTCACTTGGAAGATCTATTAGAAGGATGTTTATTGGGAGGCAATCAGGGGTGAAATACTCCCGGTTCAGACCGGATCGGGTGATCCGGTAGCGATTTGTGGCAGGTGGTTCGGAGAACTGGTAGTGATGGTGGCGCGAGGCTCCGTCCACCCTCCTGGGTGTTGTTACTTCCTGCTTTTAAAAGGTAAAAAAAGGGTCTGAAGATCTCATGCCACAACTATGATTGCCAGAGCCTTTTTTTTTTAAATCTTTTAAAAGCATTTTTTTACTGTCCCGTCTCCAACCTTCCCTTTTTAGCGAAGGTTGTTGAGAGTGTGGTTGCGCGGCACCTCGCCCGATACCTGGATGATTTTTTACAACCTATTCGGGCGAATACGTTTTTTAAAAATTCTTTAAAAAAGTTAAAAAAAAAAGTTGGCCACGCCAACCCAGTCACATTACCCGCCACCACCACCAAGCCACACCCACAGAACCGATAGTAACAAATTTTACATTTCACCACTGGAGGCAAAGCAGATGTTGCCAAGGAATGGTGATATACAAAACAACCATTGGAAAGTTCAGTGAGACAACTATGAGACTGTGAAGTCCTTGGTATTTTCTGACCTCGGTTATTTTCTTGTAGATATTTCATGATTGAACTGGGTAAAATCACTTGTATATAAACAGAGAGAGCAAAACCAAACTGCCTTCTAGCACTGATGCTGTTATCTAGTTGGGTCATGAGATATCTGCAAGAATACAATCATGCTCAGAAAGCACCAATGAACCCACAGTCCTCCTTCTCCTCTCTGCAAACCCCCACTTCCCTTTGAGCACTGATGATGTTACCTAGTTGGGTCATGAGAGGTCTTCAAGAAATCAACAAAGCTCAGAAAGTGCCAATGACCCCAAAGTTCTCCTCCTCCTCCTCCTCCACTCCACAAACCCAACCATTTGAGCATTGATGATATTACCTAGTTGGATCATGAGAGGTCTGCAAGAAAATAGCCAAGCTCAGAGAGTGCCTATGACCCCCTGTTCATCGTCGTCCTCCTCCTCCTCTCTGCAAAGCCTTCTAGCACTGATGATATAACATATTTGGGTCATGAGAGGTCTGCAAGGAAAAGCGCCAAGCTCAGAGAGCACCAAGGATCCCACCGTTCAATCCTGAGCTACAAACATTCTCCTTTATTAATTCAAGTGGGAGAATTTCTTCCTGTCCGAAACAGCAGATCTTCCTGATGCATTTCTAAGGTGGACTGCTTTGATTCCTCAACTCAGCTTTTCTAAAACAAGGCACATATAGGCAGCAGGTCGGACTGAGATACGTCGGGGATTCGCAGAAGAAGATGGGAAAGCCTGTTCAGTTCAGCAGACGAAGCTGGAAGCCCTTGCGTAAGATCAATATGTATTTCACTTGGAGTCAACAAGCTTCTCTCCATACTTCAGAGAAGCGTGTTGATTTTAGCAGATCGCCTGCCTTTGTTCACACAAGCTTTTCACATCAGTTGCATGGATTGCAACAAGCTGCCAGTTCCAATCCCAAAATCACATTTCTGCACGAGAAAGTAGAATGGGCTTGCTTAAACGAAGAGAAAATAACAGCAGCAACAACTGGTTTTCTAAATTATAACACTAGCTCTGCCTTTATGCTCTAGCAAATTACGGCAATTGAGAATTACGCCGTGTCTTTCTTTCGGTGCCACGCATGGCAGGTTTCCTGAATTCTGTGGCTCGGTGATGGACAATGCATTCCTTCTTTTTAATTTTCGATGTGGTTCTCCTGCATTTATGGAATAATAGGGGCTCCCCCTGGTGACTAATGGGAAACCTGCAAATTCCCATAGCTCATTACTAAGATGGCTAGGTTTAGCCTCCGTGTCTCTTAGTTTGTCGCTGCAGCAACAGCTGCATAAAGGTCCAGAGCACAAGAAAGAAAATGATTTTTTTGATCCATGGTGGTTTTTGTTTTGTTTTGTTTTTGTTTTCGATTCCCGAAGCTGATTCCCAGTCAGCTTCGTCATTTGAATGACCACGTCTTTCCACAAGCAGATTGCAATTAAAATTAGGAAAATTGATCAGAACATATTTTTGAGCAACCTTATTCTCCAGGTTCCCTAGTTGTTCTGTTAGGATATTAAATTTAATAGCTGGAGAAGTAGGGTTGTACAATGAGCCAGAACACACAGGTTATAGTTGATTGATTGGAAAGGGCTGGCCCCTGCGTGAGGCAATGTGTATTGTGATTGGTTGCTGTGGGTGTGGAGGGGGAGCATCCCTTTTTTCCCGCCTTTTTCTTCTGTGGGCTCTATATGCTGTTTGATTTACCTCATGATGTTGCCGATGTGCCCCATATGCTCTGAGATTTATATATTTGTATATTTGTATAAATTTATCTATCTATAGCTATAACTATATATCTATATTGATAAATTTATAAAAATTATATAAATTTATCTATTCTTATATAAATCTATCTATCTATCTATCTATCTATCTATCTATCTATCTATCTATCTATCTATCTATCTATCTATCTATCTATCTATCTATCTATCTATTCCTCTGCTTCAGTTTTTATTAAGATATTTAAATTTAGTAGCTGGAGCAATTGGGTTTTACAATGAGCCAGAACACACAGTTATAGTTGATTGATTGGAAAGGGCTGGCTCCTGCGTGAGGCAATCTGTACTGTAATTGGTTGCTGTGGATGTGGAGGGGGAGTATTTCTTTTTTACCGCCTTTTTCTTCTGTGGGCTATATATGCTATATATGCTATATAGATTTACCTCATGATGTTGCCATATGCTTTGAGATTTATATATTTGTATATTTTTATAAATTTATCCATCTATAGCTATAGCTATATATCTATATTGATAAATCTATAAAATTATATAAATCTATCTATCTATCTATCTATCTATCTATCTATCTATCTATCTATCTATCTATCTATCTATCTATCTATCTATCTATCTATCTATTCCTCTGCTTCAGTTTTTATTAAGATATTTAAATTTAGTAGCTGGAGCAATTGGGTTTTACAATGAGCCAGAACACACAGTTATAGTTGATTGATTGGAAAGGGCTGGCTCCTGCGTGAGGCAATCTGTACTGTAATTGGTTGCTGTGGATGTGGAGGGGGAGTATTTCTTTTTTACCGCCTTTTTCTTCTGTGGGCTATATATGCTATATATGCTATATAGATTTACCTCATGATGTTGCCATATGCTTTGAGATTTATATATTTGTATATTTTTATAAATTTATCCATCTATAGCTATAGCTATATATCTATATTGATAAATCTATAAAATTATATAAATCTATCTATCTATCTATCTATCTATCTATCTATCTATCTATCTATCTATCTATCTATCTATCTATCTATCTATCTATCTATCTATCATGTTTTTCTTTAAGTCAGGTTTTTCCTATGTAACCAAGATGTTTCTGCAAACCCTGGTTGAGTGAAATCACATTCACTACTTTCTGGGTTTTTTTTCCTTCTATTCATTCTGACAGCCAGCAGATTTTGTGCTTGCCCATTTGGAGGCTTGGAGACTTATATAGCTATTTCTGGCTCATTAGCCATCATCAGTAAGCCACACCTACATCTCATGTATCCTCTCTGTAAAAGTACAATATCTATTTTCTTACTTTTCGTAGGTTTTATGTGTGTTTTTCTTTAAGCCAGGTTTTTCCTACGTAACCAAGATGTTTCTGCAAACCTTGGTTGAGTGAAATCACATTCACTACTTTCTGGGGTTTTTTCCCTTCTATTCATTCTGACAGCCAGCAGATTTTGTGCTTGCCCATTTGGAGGCTTGGAGACTTATATAGCTATTTCTGGCTCATTAGCCATCATCAGTAAGCCACACCTACATCTCGTGTATCCTCTCTGTAAAAGTACAATATCTATTTTCTTACTTTTCATAGGTTTTATGTGTGTTTTTCTTTAAGCCAGGTTCTATCTATCTATCTATCTATCTATCTATCTATCTATCTATCTATCTATCTATCCCTCTGCCTCAATTTTTATTAAGATATTTAAATTTAGTAACTGGAGCAATGGGGTTCTACAATGAACCAGAACACACAGTTCTAGTTGATTGATTGGAGAGAGCTGGCTCCTGTATGAGGCAAACTGCACTGTGATTGGTTGCTGTGGGTGTGGAGGGGGAGTATCCCTTTTTTCCCACCTTTTTCTTCTATGTGCTCTGGGGTTCACCTCATGATGTTCTTGTGTACCTGACAATCTTGTCCTGCTGCAATACTAATACTAAATACATTTATTTATATAAAACTACAAGTTTGCATCAATGTCTCTGACTTCATTTGGGCAGCGGCTGTGCAATTCCTTGACACATTCCCATCATACTATATTGCAAGGACTGAGTAATACAGGGTATCCTCAATTTAGGATCACAACTGAACTCAAAATTTCCATTGCTAAGCAAGACACTGGCTGAGTAGGTTTTGATCCATTTTATGACCTTACTTGCCACAGTTATTCAGGGAATCACTGCGGTTGTTGTGCGAGTAACACGGTTGTTAAATGAATCTGGCTTCTCCGTTGATGTTGCTTGTCAGAAGGTCACAAAAGGGGATCACATGACACCAAGACACTGCACTGTCATAAATACCAAGTGTCTGAATTTTGATCATGCAGCCACTAGAATCCTGCATTGGTTGTAAGTGTGAATAATGGCCATAAGTCACTTTATTCAGTACCACTGTAACTTCAAACGGTCACTGAACAAATGGTTGTCAGTCAAGGATTACTTCTACTATGAGCTGGAGCTTTTCTTGGAAAGAAATTTCAGAATAAGAAAGAAAAGCACACTTCTGGATGAATAGAAGTATTGTGTGACCAGAACTGGTTAAAGCACTGCACTAAACTATGACTTCCTTGCTTGAATTTTGACCTGGCATGTTGAAAAAACTTGTTCTCACCCCACTCTGGGACCAGCCAGAGGTGGTATTTGCTGGTTTTCTGAACTACTCAAAATTTCCGCTACCAATTCTCCGAACTGCTCAAAATTTCTGCTACCGGTTCTCCGAACTGCTCAAAATTTCTGCTACTGCTTCTCCTGAACCTGTCAGAACCTGTTGGATTTCACCCCTGGTCTTCAAGAAAACACTATAAAAAGTGACTTATAACCAGTCCTCCCATTTAATGACCATCACTGCTTCCCCAAAATCACAAGATCAAAATTCAGATGCTCGGCAACTGACATCTACTTCTCATAGCTGCAGCCTCCCGGGATCACCATTTGCAACATTGCCAGTTGGCTTCTAACAAAGAAAGTTATGAGGGAAGCCAATTGGCAAAAAATGTATATAAATAAATATAAATAAAAGGTAGCAAAATCAGGCAGGTTTCACTTAACAACTGCCTTGTTTAGTGACAGAAATTCTGATCCTAATTTAGTGCTCCCTGTATTTCTACAATTGTGGGTTATTGCAGCTCCTTATTTGATTTGTATCCTATCTTTTTACTCTAGTGAACGAGCAAAACAAATGACCACATTTGAAATGTCAAAAATAGAATATGGAATATTATAATTATTGTGTTAATTCTAAATATAATAAAATTCAGTGCCTGGCACAACGTAAGCTTCTTTACATAGAATCATGTTGATGGACTGAATCCAAATAAAAATATTTGAAATGTTAACAGATTGGAAATGAACCAGAACTCCTGAGAATATAATATAAAGCTTGGGAGCTATGCAGGAGAATGCTGAAAATAGACATATGAAGGCAGAATTTCAATTTTTATCACCAGATCTCATCCATGAAACTTTTCCTGTTTGGGAAAGGCTGTAAAATTTGGACCATTTTGTTTAGAGGAAAAAAAAAACCCGAAGAAGGGGAGATATAGATAGTCCTCGGCTTACAACCACAATTGAGCCCAATTTTTTTTAAAAAAATTGATTTATATGCCGCCCTTCTCCGGAGATTCAGGGCGGCTTACAATGCATTAAGCAATAGCCTTCATACTTTTGTATATTTTTATACAAAGTCAGCTTATTGCCTCCACAAACTGGGCCCTCAATTGACCTACCTTAGAAAGGATGGAAGGCTGAGTCAACCTTGAGCCTGGGGAGATTCGAACTTACAGTAATTGCAGACAGCTGGTGTTAATCAAAATGCTTTTAGTCTGCTGAGCTGCCAGGCTCTATTTGTGTTGCTAAGCAAGGCAATTTGAGTTTTACTACATTTTAAGACCTCTCTTTCCACAATCGTTAAGTGAATCTTGCTTCCCCTTTGACTTTGCTGGTCAGAAGGTCGCAAAAGTGGATCACATGTTCCCCTTGGGATCCTGCAATTATCATAAATATGAACTGAATTTCGATCATGTGACTGTAAGGATGCTGCAACAGTTCTATGTGTAAAAAAACCAGCCAAAAAATGGCATCCAATGCCGTTGTAATTTAGAACAGGGGTGGACAAATTTGGCCCCTTTATGACCTGTGGACTTCAACTCCCAGAATTCCTGGGAGAATTTTTCCCAGAATTTACAACCTGAATGGTTGTAAATTAAAAACTACCTGTACGATTGAGCTATATTAAATCATGCACAATGGGGAAAATGAGAAACTCGGAAATAGTTTTATTTTTCCCTCTCTCTCATTTATATAGTGGATTCAGGACCATCACATGGAATTAAATATGGAGAGAGAAGGAATGGAGAAAAGGATTTATTTACTTATGGATGGATTTATACCCTGCTACTATTTCATTGACTCCTGGTGGTTTGCAACAGTTAAAATATAATCGTGGCAATCGACATAACCATGGGAAGAGATATAAAAATAGAATAAATTTAGGGCAATTTAAAAATCCACGCAGCATGCAACTTCGGGCTATATTTCAGTTGAAGCCGCAAATCCTCATGAAAAGCTCCGTTTTTAATTGTGTTTAGAAGAGTCAGCCTTGCTTCTCAGTGGAAGAATCTTCAGGAAACATAACTGAGAAAATTTTCCTAGCAGACCTTCTTATCTCCAATCTTGTTTGTATAGAGTAAATCTCCTCCAATCTTCTTATAGTAAATCTTATCTCCAATCTTCTTTGTATGTAGTAAAGCTACGGGATGAGCTAGCATCAAAGATGGGTCTGGCCACCAATTTAAACCATCATGGATTTAAATGGGCCCTAGGCTATTAATGTCCAATCTAGCTACCAACAGTCAGCAATATCTGTATCACACCACAATGACACAACAACACTAAGGTGTTGTGGACCGCTGGCGGCCTGCAGAACTGACAGCAGAGTCGGACAGTGAGGAGGTTGGGGAGGAAAATGGGCCAGTCCTGGAGACTGGGGAAGGCTCAGATGAGGGCTCTGCTTCAGAGGCAGAGAGGCAGAGAGGCAGAGAGGGGACCAGGGACCAGGACCATCTGGTAGTTATGTGCTGCCTCCGGCTTCTCTGAAATCTGACATCAGCGAGGCAGAAGAACAGTGTGAGCCTGTGCCCCAGTGTGCACATAAGGGAAATTGTTAAATGGGTCTGCTTCAAGATCCTGGTTCTCACCTATAAGGCCCTACATGATTTAGGTCCGGGATATTTGCAGGACCTTCTCCTGCCTGCCTCCCACCGTCCTGTTCGCTCACATAGGGCTGCTCTCCTCAGGGTTCCGACGGCGAGCCAATGTCGTCTAGCGGTGCCCAGGAGTAGGGCGTTCTCTGTGGGTGCTCCCACCCTCTGGAATGAGTTACCTACCAAGCTCCAGATGGCTCCTGATCTTCGCTCCTTCCGTCGGGACCTGAAGACTTGGCTGTTCAAGCAAACAGGCTGACACTGATTCTGGGTTTTATTATTTATTATTAATGAGTTATTTGGTTTAAAATGGGATTTTATTGTACATGTTTCTTAAGTTGTGTTCTCTGCCCTGAGTCCTTCAAGAGAAGGGCGGCATATAAATACATGTAAGGAAGGAAGGAAGGAAGGAAGGAAGGAAGGAAGGAAGGAAGGAAGGAAGGAAGGAAGGAAGGAAGGAAGGAAGGAAGACAGACAGACAGACTCGGGAGTAATGCTTGGAGTTGATTGGCCCCTCCCATGAGACATAAAAGAGGGGTGGAAACTAATCAAGGAGAGAAGCAACTTAGAACTAAGGAGAAATTTTCGGACAGTTAGAACAATTAATCAGTGGAACAACTGGCCTCCAGAAGTTGTGAATGCTCCAACACTGGAAATTTTTAAGAAGATGTGGGATAACCATTTGTCTGAAGTGGTGTAGGGTTTCCTGCCTGGGCAGGGGATTGGATTAGAAGACCTCCAAAGTCCTCTTCTCTTCTCTTCTCTCTTCTCTTCTCTTCTCTTCTCTTCTCTTCTCTTCTCTTCTCTTCTCTTCTCTTCTCTTCTCTTCTCTTCTCTTCTCTTCTCTTCATCTTCCAAGGTGGGTAAAATGAGGACCCAGATTGTTGGGGGCCATAGGCTGACTCTGTAAACCGCTTAGAGAAGGCTGTAAAAGCACTGGGAAGCGGTATATAAGTCTAAGTGCTATTGCTATAAGATTGTTAGACTTACAAAATATCTTAAGTTGGGAGGCCATGGCCTGTATCTCTAAGAACATCTGGCAATGAGGATCAACAGTTAAGACTTACAAGTCTTTGTGGGCTTAGCACTGCGAGACTGAAGCTGCTGAACTGGATGTCCTTTAGCCAGATTTCCCCAGAGTCACATTTTTCAGCTTTGTGGCTGTCTTTTTTTTGAAGAACAGCATGGTGTCATTCATTTCACGAGTGGCTCATAAAATGGGAGTGGGCTGGAAAGAATAGGAGCCAAATGTTCAGTTCTAGAGGTGGCAGACATTATGTCGCTCCAAATCATATTGATGAAGAGACTTACTGAATGTTGTTTTAAACCCAACAATTAATTTTTTCAAGGAGCCTATCGGTTCTGAAAACAAGGCTAAAAAAAAACAACCACCACCAGCCAAGAGTGCTCCTAATAAAGTCTTTAAAAATCTGGGTGGCTTACCTGCCTTTGAGCAAACAACTTCTAGGATCTCGACTGTTTGCGTTAAGGAGAGCCTTTGATGTGGAAATCGTGATTGTTTCAACTGGGGAGCTCGATGGCCATGAGTTTGCTTTTTGCAACTAATATATTGTGTGTTTGCATGTACCTGTGAATGCATCTTTGTGCTTCCCTGTGGACTAAAAATGCTGGCGCTTCCTGAAAAATTGTTCGTAGCAGATGTGGAGGAGGAAACATTATTTTGCATGTTTGTTTCAAAGAAAAGTACACATCAAATCGATTTTTGGATTTGTTGGCGCATAGTTTGTCTCTTATTCATGGCTTGATGGAGCCCTTGCAGATTGCCTAGATTAAATCCCTGCCCTGTACAGAAACTTATTTTATGCGAAGTGTTAAAAGGGCCATAGGACAGTTTTGGAAAGAAAATCCAAAGGGACAGTCCTCATTCTTCTAGAAGGACCTCCATGGACCCACAGGCAACCATTCAACATTAATTTTACCAATAAGGCAATATTTGTAGCTCAGGATTAAATGATGGGCTCTTCGATGTTCTCTGAATTTGATGGTTTTCTTGCAGACGTCTCATGGCCCAAGTATGTAATATCATCAGTGCTAGAAGGGAATGGGAATTGTGGAGTAGAGAAGAGGAGGAGGAGGAAGAGGACTGTGGAGTCCTTGGTGCTCTTTGAGCTTGATTGTTTTCTTGCAGATGTCTCATTACCCAAATAAATAACATCATCATCATTGCTAGAAGGGAGAGTGGTTTGTTTTCTGTATATACAGTTGCAAGAAAAAGTATGTGAACCCCTTGGGATTACGTGGAGTTTTGCATGAATTGGTCATAAAATGTGCTCTGAACTTCATCTAAGTCACAACAATAGAAAAACACAGTCTGCTTAAAATAATACTACACAAACATTAGATGCTGCCATGGTTTAATTGAACATAACATGTAAACATTCACAGTGCAGGGAGGAAAAAGTATGTGAGCCCCTAGCCTAATGACTTCTCTAACAGCTAATTGGAGCCAGGAGTGAGCCAACCTTGACTCCAATCAGTGTGATGATATTGGATGTGTTGCTGACAGCTGTCCTGCCCTTTAAAAACACACACCTGTTTTGGGTGTACTGGTTTCAAGAAGCACTGTCTGATGTGCATCTAATGTTTGTGTAGTATTATTTTAAGCAGACTGTGTTTTTCTATTGTTGTGACTTGGATGAAGTGCAGAGCACATTTTATGACCAATTCATGCAAAACTCCACGTAATCCCAAGGGGTTCACATACTTTTTTCTTGCAACTGTACAAGTGTCTTGCCCTGTCAGTGTCGGTGGGGGGATTCTTAGTGATTCCTTGATTACACTGTTGTTCATTGTTGGATTGTTTGTTGGCTTCAAGAACTTAATTCCTGGTCATTTTCAGTAGCTATAGAATCATAACAGGAAATTACCAATAGGGTGCAATAGGCTTGCTAAATACAGGCAGTTCTTGAACAGTCGTAAGTGTGAAAAAAACAACAATAATAAGTTATTTTTTTCAGTGATTTTGTAACTTCAAACAATCACTAAAGGAACTGTTATAAGTCAAGGGCTACCTGCACACTTCTTTCTAGATGTACGTGGGGAGTAACAAAATTATAGCAACTTTATCTACTTTTGTGCAAACTGCCGTATTTCCTGCTTGTGTAACCCAGTAACGTATAACGACACATCGAATTACTCATTTGGGTGTTCTTCCCAACCTTATGGGAGAATCCACCTTTGTCCATGAAGATCTGAATAAACATGTTACTCAGAGCAAAATGAATTCTGCCACTTTGTTTGTGCCAGGTCAGAACTAGATTTCATGCTTGACAATGACAGTAAAGTTGGGGGGGGGGGGGGAATGCTCTCACCTCAAGTTAAGTTTTTAGTGAATTTATTCAACTTTACGTGCCCTTCTTCCAGGAAAATTCTCAATTCCAGATCTGTTCTGCAGCCCTGATGCAGTGATGGGATTCAGCCGGTTCGCTGCGGGTTGCACGAACTGGTAGCGGCGACTGCAGGAGGCTCCACCCACCCACCCGGACATAATGCATGACTACTGCGCATGCGCAGGAGGCTATGCGCATGCACTTAGGTAGTGCGTGCTATTGAAGCAAGAACTGGTAGGAAGGTAAGTGAATCCCACCTCTGCCCTGATGGAGCAACTGTTAGAATGCATTATCGCAGGCTGACTCTGCCCACTGCTAGAAGTTTGATCCTGACTCTGCCTTCTATCCTTCCGAGGTCGGTAAAATGTGGACCCAGCTTGTTGGGGGCAATATGCTGACTCTGTAAACTGCCCAGAAAATGCTGTAAAGCATTATGGGGCAGTGTATTAGTCAAAGCTTGGATGAGCCCTGATAATTCTTTGGTGGCATTTCATTTAGTGATGAACCAGCCCCAATTTTGTTTAGTGAAACAGTGAAACATGTGTTCTGCGTATAATCTTATCAAGCATATTTAATTTTAATTCAGTTAATTAGTTTTGTTCTCCCCACACTACTTTTTGGAATATATTCATCCGGTACACACTGCAAGGTCAAATGTGGTTCTTTTGGCCTGGAGGGGGGAAAAACAAAATCATATTTTAATATGATAGTAGATTTAGAAACCTCTAGGTTAACTGGAGATTTTGAAGTGAGCAACCTGCTGATAATATTATGCATTGTGTAATGGCAGCAACTGCCATCTTCTAAGGGGAAGCAGAAGGTGGGATTCAGAGAAGAGGAAGTGGGGTGTATCTATGCCCTTAGGTCATGTTTCTCAACCTTGACCAACCAAGGCTGCCTAGGGCAGTATTTCTCAACCTTGACAACTTGCAAATGTGTGGACTTCAACTCCCAAGATCCCACATGCTGCGGAATCCATTTAGGTCTATTCACGAAGTGATTCTGCTTCCCTGCCCCTGACAGTAACAGGGAATATGACGGTTTGATATCAAGAGAGACAACCAAGAAAGGTTTTTGGTTAGCTGCATCAAGTTACATAAGGTTATGATCTGCCTATGGAAGTTCCAGTTGGTGTAAAATGCAGCAGCCCGCATGGTTTTGTGCAGACCCCGGTGTGCACATGTATCACCTCTCTTGCGGGAGCTGCATTGCCTGTCAATTTGCTTCCGGGTGCAATTCAAGGTGCTGGTTATCACCTTTAAAGCCCTTTGTGGGTTGGGACCAGGTTACCTGAGGGACCGTCTCTTGCTGATCACATCTACCCGATATGACCCAGGCCCGAGTAGTTAATATTAAATGCAAACAGTTCAAAAACAAGCAGACTTTATTAGAACAGCTGAGAATTAATTTATTTTCAGCATAGTCCAAGCAAATTCTTCAAAACACCATTCCTCAGTTTATCACCGACCTTGGTATAATTAGGCAAACTGCCAAAGGCTTTTCTTGGCAAAAGTTCAGAAGCAGAAGATGCCGACAAGAAACGAATACAGTGAAACAAGAAGCAATTCTCTCAATGTTGTTTTCCGGCAAAGAGGCCAAGAGCCATTGCTGGTCTTCTAAGCCTTAAGGGAGGGGCCAATCATCTCTTGGCCCTACTCCTGAGTCGTCCTCTCTACTTTAGCTGTTCCTGCCTTCTGGCAGCTCTTCTCATATGTGCACTAGGAACATGCTCCTTCTGTTTCTCTGCCTCTCTACTGTCAGCCTCTGGAGGCTCCGAAGTCCGCACATCACTCCCCGATGGCCCTGGTTCCCTCTCTGCCTCTGATGCAGAGCCCTCATCCAGGCCTTCCCTAACCTCCAGGACAAGCCCATGTTCTTCCTCAGCCTCATCGCTGTCTGACTCTGCTGCCAGCTCTGCAGGCTGCTGACGGACCACAACACCCAACCCATCAGAGTGGGGAGGCAGGGAATGTTGGGAGTCCCGTCCCTTAGGGAGATACACCTGATAGGACCCAGAAGAATGGCCTTCTTTGTGGTGGTCCCCTCTCTCTGGAACATCATTTCTCTAGAGATTAGAATGGCCTCCACTCTAGCACTCTTCCGGAAGGTTCTGAAGACCTCAGGTTCTGCCAACGGGCCTAAGGAACCCAGAGTGGAATGGAGCCCATTAAATGGCTCGTGTGAGGTGCTGTCGCTGGGGCAGGGATGATTTTATTATATTAATTTATTATATGACTCTTCTTTTATTAGTTTTATTGTTTTATATGTGGTTTTACATTCTGTAAGCCGCCTTGAGTCGCCATGTGAGAATAGGAGGCAATATAAATTCCCTAAATAAATAAAAAATCATGAACATGCTATGGAATTCTGGGAGTTGAAGTCCACACATCTTCAAATTGCTGGGGCTGGGAAACATTGCCCTAAGCCAGGGGTCAGCAACCTGCGGCTCTGGAGCCACATGTGGCTCTTTCACCCCTCTGCTGCGGCTCCGTGTCACTCAAAATATGTGTCACAACCGCCAATGTGCAACATCCGCCGGCATGGGGTTTATTGAGCTTTTCAACCCCCGGTAGGCCAGCCATGGATAAATCCAAGAAAAGAAAAGTTTCAGAAGAAAACAGAACATTTTATTCAACTACATATGCTAGTTTTATGGCCGCTCAAGAAATAGTCAGGCACAGGAAGGGTTTTGTGGCTCCCGGTGTTTTCTTTTCTGTGGGAAACGGGTCCAAATGGCTCTTTGAGTGTTTAAGGTTGCAGACCTCTGCCCTAGGCTGTCTAGAAAAACATGTTTCCTGAGTGGATTGGAGATTCAGGCCCTCTAGCCTCAGTTCCTAGACATAATAGGACCAACCTGTCACGGCAATAGGATACTTTCATCATTTTTTATTATTCCTTTTCAATGCTGCTTTGGCTTGATTCTACAGAATTATATCTGCTGTCATTTGGGTAATAATCGTTAGCTTCCATACGCAGATCATAACCTTATGTAACTTGAGGCTGCTAACCATTTTCCGAAACATTTTCCTTTGTTGCCTCTCTTGAAATTAAAATATTTTATTCCCTGTTACTGTCTAGGGCAAAACATCAGAATCACTGTGTGAATAGTAAGTGAATACTTTATTACTGAACACCTAAGTTACAAGAATCTTTTCTGTGTGTCTGCCTTCCCTCAGGAAAAGGCAGATATAGACCTAAAGGTTTGACTTCAGATATTTCTTCTTCTGAAACTGACTCCAACCTGGAATATCTCTTTACTCCCACTGGCAGGGCCCCATCTCCTTTAGCCCATGATTCCACCTCAGTTACTCCAGTGGTGAAATCCAATTTTTTTTACTACTGGTTCTGTGGGCGTGGCTTGGTGGGCATGGTGTGGCTTAGTGGACATGGCTTGGTGGGCATGGCAGGGGAAGGATACTGCAAAATCCCCATTCCTACCCCACTCTGGGGCCTGTTAAAGGTGGCATTTGCCAGTTCTCTGAACTACTCAAAATTTCCGCTACTGGTTCTCCAGAACCTGTCAGAACCTGCTGGATTTCACCCGAGTTACTCCCATATTGGGTTTAGTACTAGTACAACACATATCCATATCTTTTTGACTTAGTTCCTCTGATTAAAAGGGGAAAAGTGTAGCCATTTATCGTCGAGGGAAAAGATTTCCTATTGTGCCATATCCAAATTCCAAGAACTGAGAGTTGAATTATTACGATCTAATTGGTTGGAATATTTTCACCTGGAGAAGTAGCTCCAGACACCTTGAAAGACAGGTCAAATTAGAGAGAGGACCTAGTAGAGGTATGTTCAGTGGGTGTGACTTGGTAGCCGTGGCATGGCTTGGTGGGCGTAGCGGGGGAAGGATACTGTAAAATCTCCATTCCCACCCCACTCCAGGGGAAGGTTAGTGCAAAATCTCCATTTCCTCCCGATCAGCTGGGACTCTGGAGGCAGAGAATAGATGGAGGCGGAGCCAGTCAGAGGTGGTATTTACCGGTTCTCCGAACTACTCAAAATTTCCGCTACCGGTTCTCCGGAACTGGTCAGAACCTGCTGAAACCCACCTCTGATGTGGCAACACATCACAACCAAGGCTGCTTGTAACCTGTTGTTCTAGGAGGTAAACCCACTTAGCATCTGACATTTTCATAAAAACATAAAAGTCAAAAGGAAGAAAGAATGCAACATCTTAAGCATGTGCTGGACCTGGATATTGCTGCTAATGGCATAATTAGCTCCTTCTGCATTGCTGATTAGTTAAAGAAGTTATAAATATTTATGTCTTTCCTAAGAACTGGGAAAGAGGGGAAATTAATAACGATCTCCCTTTTATAAGTTCATCTGATCTAGATGCTCCATGTAATCATGGGGAGATTTTCACGGTTTCTATAGTAACCAGACAACCCAACTGATCCAATACAAGAGTTGCATTATTATGATGGAACATTTATAATAGCCCTTGGTGTGAATCTCTCTATTTTTTTTTTCTTTTTAAATGTATTTCTTTGGACTTTGTATCTGCATATAAAAGATTTAAACTGACACTGTGAAAACACAGAATCTTTGTGTGAAGATTCACACAAAGTGTGAGGCCACTGATTAAATTTAAGACGGAACTTAATTTCTTTGCGGACATCTTTTTTTTTTTAAAAAAAAGATTCTTCTGGGGTTTTTTTCCTCCTTGTTTTTAATTGTAGCTTTGTTATTCTTGTTCCCTGCCAATGTAAAGGAAAGTGTTATTCTTGCTTATTAACTTTGTTCTTCACTTCTGTGTCGTTTTTGTTTCTTTTCTCCTCAGAATGTTGATACGGCTGGATGGATAAAGGGATGGATGGAGGCATACTTTTCTAACTCTGCTTTGAATTCCTGAATACAAAAAGTGGGATATAAATCTATCTAGGTTTGTTTGTCTGTCTGTCTGTCTCTGTGTGTGTGTGTATTATGTGTGTGTGTGTGTATTATTTATAGACTTTCATATTAAATCTATCTCTGTCTATCATCTATCTTTATCTAACATGTATCTATCTATATTTTAAAAAAACTTCCACATTAGAATTGAGCATATACATAAATCTCTCTTATCCATACAGGTCAGTCTGCCTGCCTGCCTGTCATTTAATTTACTTATAGCTATTATTATTATGATTACTGTTACTGTTGTTTTGCACATACACTAAGAGCTTCTGTACTGGAGACAAATTCCTTGTGTGTCTAATCACACTTGGCCAAATAAAGTATCCCCTCCTCCCCCTCCCCTCCCCCACCCCTCCCCCCTTTTCTCATTTCTCCTCTCATTTCTCCTCTCCTCTCTCCTCTCCTCTTATTTCTCCTCTCCTCTCATTTCTCCTCTCATTTCTCCTCTCCTCTCATTTCTTCTCTCATTTCTTCTCTCCTCTCATTTCTCCTCCCCTCTCATTTCTCCTCTCCTCTCATTTCTTCTCTCCTCTCTCCTCTCCTCTTATTTCTCCTCTCCTCTCATTTCTCCTCTCCTCTCTCCTCTCCTTATTTCTCCTCTCCTCTCATTTCTCCTCTCATTTCTCCTCTCCTCTCTCCTCTCCTCTCATGTCTCCTCTCATTTCTTCTCTCCTCTCTCCTCTCCTCTTATTTCTCCTCTCCTCTAAGTTCTCCTCTCCTCTCTCCTCTCCTCTCATTTCTTCTCTCATTTCTTCTCTCCTCTCATTTCTCCTCTCCTCTAATTTCTCCTCTCCTCTCTCCTCTCCTCTCATTTCTTCTCTCATTTCTTCTCTCCTCTCATTTCTCCTCCCCTCTCATTTCTCCTCTCCTCTCATTTCTTCTCTCCTCTCTCCTCTCCTCTTATTTCTCCTCTCCTCTCATTTCTCCTCTCCTCTCTCCTCTCCTTATTTCTCCTCTCCTCTCATTTCTCCTCTCATTTCTCCTCTCCTCTCTCCTCTCCTCTCATGTCTCCTCTCATTTCTTCTCTCCTCTCTCCTCTCCTCTTACTTCTCCTCTCCTCTCATTTCTCCTCTCCTCTCTCCTCTCCTCTCATTTCTCCTCTCATTTCTCCTCTCCTCTCTCCTCTCCTCTCATGTCTCCTCTCATTTCTTCTCTCCTCTCTCCTCTTCTCTCATGTCTCCTTTCATTTCTCCTCTCCTCTCTCCTCTCCTCTTATTTCTCCTCTCCTCTCTCCTCTCCTCTCATTTCTCCTCTCATTTCTTCTCTCCTCTCTCCTCTCCTCTTATTCCTCCTCTCCTCTCATTTCTCCTCTCATTTCTCCTCTCCTCTCTCCTCTCCTCTCATATCTCCTCTCATGTCTCCTCTCCTCTCTCCTCTCATTTCTCCTCCCCTCTCATTTCTCCTCTCCTCTCCTCTCCTCTCCTCTCCTCTCCTCTCCTCTCCATCCATTTATCTATTTCTCTATCTTAGAAAACAAGTTAGAAGGAATTACTTCACAGAAAAGATAGTGGAAGCTTGGAACCAACTTCCACTGGAGGTAGCAGGTCAATCACCAGTAAATGAGTGTCAGCACGTCAAGATGCATTTATCCTAGTGCTGGAAGAAGGAGGACACAGGCGTCTGCAACGGGACAATTGCCTTTCACCTACTTATTTTAGCTGGAGATAATGTCCCCTAGGAGATGGATGGGAGGGGGGAAATTCTTTGAATTGGAGCATTAGATTCGGGGTGAATGATTGGGAAGATGGCCAATGAATGCAGAGGAGTGGGGGAAGGAAGAGGAGGGTTTTTGGGTCAGCACATCAGTGCTGCCTGCATGGAGTCGGTGTAAAAAGTGCCGTGCTAAAATAAAATGGAAGTTTGTTTCATAAAAGATTTTGTTTGAGATGCAATTTATTTGAAGACGGCCTGAAAACCTGACACCGAGTTTAAACATGTTTGGGATAAACACATATCCATCATCCGACAAAAAATAATAATAATAGGCTAAGATAGTAATAGTAATAATAATAAAAATCCAAAGAGCAGACACAACGGCCCATTAGGTCTTGTCAGAAGATCTTTCTTGCCACAATTTGTTAAGTGAATCACTGCAGTGGTAAAATTAGTAACATGGTTGTTAAGTGAATCTGGCTTCCCCATGGACTTTGCTTGTCGTAAGATCGCAAAAGGAGATCGTGTGACCCCGGGACACAGCGATGGTCATAAATACGAGTCAGTTGCCAAGTGCCTGAATTTTCATCATGTGACCCTGAACATAGTGGGACAGTTGTAAGTGCATGGAGCAATCATAAGTCACTTTCCCCAGCACATTCATACCTTTGAACCGTCACTAAAGAAATGGTCATAAGTCGAGGACTACCTGTATGTAGTACATACTGTGTTTCCCTGAAAATAAGACCCTGTCTTATATTTTTTTGAACCCCGAAATAAACGCTTGGCCTTATTTTCAGGGAGGTCTTATTATTTTGGGGTGCAAGGAGCAAGATGGGGCTCCTCTTGCCGTCTCATCTGATTTCCAGCTCTGCATTTAAATATTTTCGGGGAGGGCTTATTTTAGGGCATGCGCTCAAAAGCCCAATTGGGCTTATTATCAGGGGATGTCTTATTTTCGGGAAAACAGGGTAAGTACTGAAGAAGGCTCCAGAGAGACATTACATTTACATGTGCTCTATATGTCATCGACACGTGTGCTCTCATGATTATGTGTGACATCATGAGCTCAATTCCATAGAAAAGGAATGATAATGTGAATGGTAGAGATTTGCTCCCTCACCGTTTCCTCACCCCTCACCATCTTCATACAAAATGGCGGAGGCAGGAAGCAATTAATTTCCAAGATAAGGGCACACTATCGGAGAGGCCTTTATGGAAATTAATTGTAATGTTTTAAGAATTTATTGTACTTAATTAACTCCACGCTTTTAATAATTGTACTACACGAGGATCTGTACGGGGGAGAAAATAATTGCTTTTTTTTTTTTAAATTGAATTTCACTATTAAAATGGTGGGGGAAATTAAGTCTAGTGTTTTACTGCTGGGAATCTGTATGGGGCCATTTTTAAATAAAATAACTTAGAGCGATTTACATTGCCGTAAATTATGTTACATTAAATTACAAATTGCATTATGATGTGGCTGGAGCGAAGCCAAAAGGACATCCAGCTGGCTGGCTTGATCTGGCTAGAAGCGGAAAGGAAAGTTTGACACCGTTCGGATAAGTATACTCCTCCTTCACGGGTTGTCAGAACTACGAACCAAAACAGACTTGACACTGTCAAAACAGAAATGTCAACTTTGAACATTAGCATTCTGAAAGTCGATGAACCGAAATCGATTGAAATGAATCACTTCACTCGACGAGCGCATTAGATCTTTGGTGGCAGACGAGCAAATCGTAAAAAAATAAAAATGAAAACGGAGGGGACATCCTTAAAGGTAGTTCTCAACATACGATCGCAATTGAGCCCAACATCGATTAAAGTGAGCTTTCCTTGGCACAGTTGTTAAGTGAATCACTGCGGTTGTTCAATTAGTCACACGGTTGTTAAGTGAATCTGGCTTCCTCATTGACTCGGCTGGTCAGAAAGTTGCCGATGGGGATCATGTGACACTGCAACCATCATCAATATGCGTCAAAGTTGCTAAGCGTCTGAATTCTAATCATGTGACTGTGGGGATGCTGCAACGGTCGTAAGTGCGAAAAATGGTCATAAGTCACTATTTTCAGGGCTGTTGTAACGTTGAACGGTCACTAAGCAAATTGTTGTAAGTCGAGGACTATCTATATTAACAAAAGGGTCACAATTAAATATCAGAGAGTGATCTGGATATAGATCCAATCAATCTTACAATGAGGCTGTGATTCAGTGGTGTTCCTCCATTTGATGCTACGAACTGTAGGAAGATTTGATTATTTGTATTTGTATTTGTATTTGTATTTATATTATTTATATTTATATTTATATTATTTGTATTTGTATTTGTATTTGTATTTGTATTTATATTTATATTATTTATATTTATATTTATATTATTTATATTTATATTTATATTTATATTTATTTTATAATATTGATATTGATATTTGTATTTGTATTTGTATTTGTATTATTATTCATATTCATATTCATATTTACATTTTGTTCAAGACAAATTAAACTGCAAAGTACAAAACTAAAAAACAAAAATCCAAGAGAAGAAAAAAACGAAACAAAACAAAAACCACAAAACAATCGAAACATTTAAAAAGTGCATCAAAGAAAAAAAAACACCACACATATACAGGCGGTCCTCGCGTTATGACCGCAACTGACCCCCAAATTTACATCGTTAAGTGAGACGTTTAAGTGAGTTTTGCCCCATTTTTGCGACTTTTCTTGCCACGGTGGTTAAGGGAATCATTGAAGTTGTTCAATTAGTAATGTGGTTGTTAAGTGAACCTGGTTCCCCAATTGATTGTACTTGTCCCGAGACACTAAACCGTCATAAATATGAGTTAGTTGCCAAGTGTCCGAAATTTTGATCACATGACCATGGGGATGCTGTAACAGTCGTAAGTGTGAAAAAGGGTCATGAGTCACTCTTTTAATGCCATTATAGCTTCAAACAATCACAAAACAAATGGTCGTAAGTTGAGGAATACCTGTATTAAACTCTGGACATTATCTTTTTTTTTTAATTTGATTTATATGCCACCCTTTTCCGGAGACTCAGGGCGACTTACAATGCGTTAAGCAATAGCCTTCATACTTTTGTATATTTTTTATACAAAGTCAGCTTATTGCCCCCACAATCCGGATCCTCAATTTACCTACCTTAGAAAGGATGGAAGGCTGACTCAGCCTTGAGCCTGGTGAGATTCGAACTTGCAATAATTGCAGACAGCTGGAATTAAATTACAATGCATTAGTCTGCTGAGCTATCCAGGCTCCTTCACCCTTATATGTAACAGATCCTTTTGTCTGATTACACGCGAACATACAATAGTGGCCAAAATTGTGGAAAACTTTTGGGAAAAGTGTAATTATGAGGTTTGATGGATAATAACAACTCTTTTTTTTTTAAGAGTTTCAAGTTAATCCTATTCCACTGCTGGAATGGCCTGGGAATAGCCCAGACCTTCACCCCAATTGGAAATCTATGGAGCTGACTAAAGAAACTTGTTAAGTCAGAAGCAACCCAGCAATAAAACCCAGTTAATAGAAGCCATCCTTCAATCTTGGCTTCACATGATAACAGCTGCAGAACTAAAAGGCTTGGTTCACTCCATGGGAAGACGTTGCAAGGCCATAATTCATGCTAAAGGTTACCCAGCGAAGGATTAACTGACATGGTGATCATTTTTGTACATCTTGTTTTTTCTATGGTGATCATTTTTGTCTATCTCGTTTTTTCTATGTGTTTCACTTTTCTTCTTTGTACTGTAACTGCTATTCTAATAGCAAATCTAATAGCAAATCCTTCATAAAAGTTATTCCTTTGCATTCTTGAGTCTCTAAATTATCTTTCCATTGATACATAATTTTATGGTACTACTCCCCCCCAAAAGTGGTGTTATTAGCTAGTTTTAGAAAATACACTTTTCCCAAAAGGTTTCAACAATTTTGGCCATTATTGTATACACCAGGGGTGTGCAACCTTAAACACTCAAAGAGCCATTTGGACCCATTTCCCACAGAAAAGAAAACACCGGGAGCCACAAAACCCTTCCC
The DNA here is from genome assembly GCA_038048745.1 of Coluber constrictor foxii. NCBI lineage: Eukaryota > Metazoa > Chordata > Lepidosauria > Squamata > Colubridae > Coluber > Coluber constrictor. The sequence continues at coordinate 213,108 of JAWJVD010000126.1, read as the reverse complement.
GTGCCTGACTATTTCTTGAGAGGCCACAAAACTAGCATATGTAGTTGAATTAAACCTTCTGTTTTCTTCTGAAACTTTTCTTGGACTTCTCCATGGTTGGCCTACCAGATGTTGAAAAGCTCAATAAATCGCATGCCAGCGGGCACATTGGCAGTTGCGACACATATTTTGAGTGCCAGGTAGCCACAGCAGAGGGGTGAAAGAGCCACAGGTTGCTGACCCCTGGTATACACAGATATTTCAACAATGTCAAGATCAGAGGTCTTCTTTAGATGGTTCCTCCATCCCTCCAAAAATGATTATCAGCTAGAACAAGCCACAACAGCTGGCCACGCTGCAAACCAACCCAGTTTCCAGCACTGGAATATGACTATCAAAATGTGTTGAGGAAACAAACATTGGAAATTTATATTAAAAAAAAAACTTACAAGCTGCTGGTGGCTTCTTTTGATGAACCGAGAACTCCAGAGTCCTTAGTCTTCATTCAGGGCATAATATATTCAGTAGCAAACAGAGAAGATGACAGCCTGCGCTTGTGTTGGGATAGCTACCCGCACAGAATAGCTTTTGATGCATTTATTGAGAATTCATGACATGCTGGAACCCTACTGGTCGTACATGGATTTTGTCCTGGTGGGAAGTGGATTACTGACTGACCACCTCCTTCAAAAGCAAAACAAGAAAAAAAAAACTATGGAGGGAAAAATATCCAGAGGATCACATTGGAAGTTCTTCTCGACCTCTTCATGGCTGTTGTGCTAGGGGTCATATGACCGGGAGAGGAGATTAAAAATGGAAGAGTTGTTAATGAGTTTAAAGAACACTCTTTACTTTTAAATGTCTATGGAGATTCTCAATCATCCAGGTCATGATTGATGTGACAGGATAGCAGTGTTCCAGTATCTCAGGGGCTGCCCCAAAGAAGAGGGAGTCAAGCTATTCTCCAAAGCACCTGAGGGCAGGGCAAGAAACAATGGATGGAAACTAATCAAGGAGAGAAGCCAACTAAGAACTAAGGAGAAATTTCCTGACAGTGAGAACAATTAATCAGTGGAACAACTGGCCTCCAGAAGTTGTGAATGCTCCAACACTGGAAGTTTTTAAGAAGATGTTGGATAACCATTTGTCTGAAGTGGTCTAGGGTTTCCTGCCTAAGCACGGGGTTGGACTAGAAGACCTCCAAGGCCCCTTCCAACTCTGTTATTCCATTGCATTGCATTGCATTGCATTGCATTGCATTGCATTGCATTGCATCGCATCGCATCCCATCCCATCCCATCCCATCCCATCCCATCCCATCCCATCCCACTCCACTCCACTCCACTCCACTCCACTCCACTCCACTCCACTCCACTCTACTCTATTCTATTCTTCTATGGTTGTCCCAAAGGTGCTTTTTCAAAAGGCCACTGGATTTTGTCTTTCCTTTCCAAGACATTTTGTTTCTCATCCAAGAAGTGCATTCTAACCACTGCACCACCCCAGAGATGGTTAGGTTGAGTCACTGACATAATGAATAATAATTTGGGCAATCTTTAGGAGACAATTGAGGATGTGGGGGGTGGGGGCTGGTACGCTATGGTCCATGAGGTCACAGAGTCAGACACAACTGAACAGTACTGTCACCATCCTATACTGAAATCTTTTCAGACAGGAATAATGCTGGCTGAATTTGAAAGTCAAGACATGACCTCATATGAGAATAGAATAGAATAGAATAGAATGGAATGGAATGGAATGGAAGGGAAGGGAAGGGAAGGGAAGGGAAGGGAAGGGAAGGGAAGGGAAGGGAAGGGAAGGGAAGGGAAGGGAAGGGGAGGGGAGGGGAGGGGAGGGGAGGGGAGGGGAGGGGAGGAGAGAGGAGAGGGGAGGAGAGGAGAGCTGGAAGGACACCTTGGATGTCTTCTAATCCAATCCCTTGTTAAAGCAGGAGAACCTATCCCATTTCAGACAAGTGACTTTCCCAGACTCTTCTTAAATCATAGGGTGATTGTGCAAGATCAGGGATGGACACCTCTGGCCCCTGTGGACTTCAACTCCCAGAATTCCTGAGGCTCAGGAATGATGGCTCAGGAACTCTGGGAGTTAAATTTCACTGATCATAAAAGGGCCATCGTTCCTTATCTCTGCTACAGATCTTTCCATCTTCCTCAAGGGAACCTGAGTGGCGTAGGAGGCTAATGCCTCCTACTAAGGCAGCATTTAACATCCAGCTGCCTGCAATTACACCAGTTCGAAACTCACCAGGCTCAAGGTCGACTCAGCCTTCTATCCTTTCTAAGGTGGGTAAATTGAGGACCCAGTATGTGGGGGCAATAAGCTGACTTTGTATAAAATATACAAAAGTATGAAGGCTATTGCTTAACGCATTGTAAGCCGCCCTGAGTCTCCAGAGAAGGGCGGCATAGAAATCAAATTTTAAAAAAAATTACTGCGAGTTCAATTCTCACCAGGCTCAAGGTCGACTCAGACTTCCATCCTTTCTAAGGTGGGTAAATTGAGGACCCAGTTTGTGGGGGCAATAAACTGACTTTGTATAAATATACAAAAGTATGAAGGCTATTGCTTAACGCATTGTAAGCCACCCTGAGTCTCTGGAGAAGGGTGGCATATAAATGAAATTAAAAAAAAAAACAGGAAGCAGAGTACCCAATGGCTATAATTAGCAATGCCTGTTTTAGGCCATCCTTTTTATTATTATTATTTCCATCCTTATCCTTTCCAGAAATAGATTTCAAAATCTTTAATCTTGAATGCTGTGACTGGGATCAGCCTCAAAAAAAAAAAAAAAAACAACCTAAAACAACAAAACAAAACAAAACAAAACAAAACAAAACAAAACAAAACAAAACAAAACAAAACAAAACAAAACAAAACAAAACAAAACAAAACAAAACAAAACAAAACAAAACAAAACAACAACAACAAAAACCCACAGATGTCTCTGCAATTGATTGCTCCAAAACCACACAGCCACACTACCTGAGGTGGTATCCAGCCGGTTCGGATCGGTTTGAGTGAACCAGTATAAATCGGTTCGGTAGCAGAAATTGTGGGTGCCCCGGCTCTATGCCGTCCTATTTAGGCACATTTTTGAGGCTGCACGCATGCGCAGAAGGCACACGTCAGAGCAAAGTGCATGCACAGGGGCAAACTGTGAATAACAAAATGTGAAACCTACCACTGCACCCTACCACTTTCACAAGTCGAAACAGGAGGCTGCTTTTCTTCACACTTTGGGAGTCTACGGCACAAAAAATAAAACCCCTTATTCAAAGCAGCTATCATCTACTGCGGCGAGAGGACATTCACTCAGCAGTTTCTACTGTGGCCGAAAGGAAACAAACAAATAAACAAACAAGCAAACTTACAACTGGGAGAAAAATTGCCCTGGAAACTTCATTAGCGTGACGACTTCCTAAAAGGTTGACCAAGATTTTTGTCTTAAGACCAAAAAAAAAAAAAAAAGAAAAAAGAAAGAAAGAAAAAAGAAAACCACCAAGCGGTACAAAACAAAAAAAATAGATCTGTGGGTCTTCCTCCCTCAAGACGTCCAATTTAAGTTCAATCACAAAGAAGAATAAAGCAAGTGACATCTGCCTGAAGTCGGAAGCAGCTGGTGAGGGAATGAGGTGAAAATTTTTATTTCCTTACCTAGTTTGTTCTCTTCGGAATAGGACGACTTTCAAGCCCTCAGGAACAAGGCCAAAGTTAACTAGTGGTTGAAGGAAGTGTTGACTCCAAGGCCTCTTTCTTTGTGTCATGTTCCAAGGAGGTTTTAATTTTTCTGGAAGATGATATATTTCCAAAGCAGAAAAACACAAAGGTTTTGTGTTTTCAATTAGTGGAAGTTTCAATTAGTGGAAGGGTGACTGGTTTTTTTTATTTTTTATAAACTGGCAAAAGATCGCTTCTTTCATAGTAAAAGGTAAGGTAAAGGTTTCCCTTGTACCAGTGGTGAAATGCACTTACCTTCACTACTGGTTCAGGAATGTGAGCGCACGTACCTCTTCTGTGCATGCACAGAGCCTTCTGCATATGCGCAGAGGGTCAAAAATGGGATGTAATGATGTCCCGGCAGGTGGGCTATTGGTTCGTGCGAGCCGAATAGAACCGGCCAGATTTCACCACTGCCTTGTACATATGTGCTACTCGTTCCTGACTCTAGGGGGTAGTGCTTATGTCCATTTCAAAGCCAAAGAGCCAGTGCTGTCCGAAGACGTCTCTGTGGTCATGTGGCCAGCATGACTCAATGCCAAAGGTGCATGGAACGCTGTTCCCTTCCCACCAAAGGTGGTCCCTATTTTTCTACTTGCATTTTTTACCTGCTTTCGAACTGCTAGGTTGGCAGAAGCTGGGACAAGTAATGGGAGCTTACCCCATTACACGGCACTAGGGATTTGAACTGCTGAACTACCAACTTATCGAACAACAAGCTCAGTGTCTTAGCCACTGAGTCACCATGTCCCCATTTTTCATATCTTTCATAGTATGTATGATTAACTCATAGAGAAATGGTTTGGTCTCGTGGTTAAGGCACCAATCTAGAAACTTGAAGACTGTGAGTTCTAGTTCTGCCTTAGCCAAGAAAGCCAGCTGGCTGACTTTGGGCCATCACCAGGAGGAGATGGTGACTTCTAGTCCTACCTTAGCCATGCAAGCTTGTTGGATGACTTGGGGCCAATCACCAGGAGATGGTGAGTTCTAGTCCTACCTTAGCCATGCAAGCTTGTTGGATGACTTTGGACCAATCATCAGGAGATGGTGAGTTCTAGTCCTACCCTAGCCATGCAAGCTTGTTGGATGACTTGGGGCCAATCACCAGGAGATGGTGAGTTCTAGTCCTACCTTAGCCATGCAAGCTTGTTGGATGACTTTGGACCAATCATCAGGAGATGGTGAGTTCTAGTCCTACCCTAGCCATGAAAGCTTGTTGGATGACTTGGGGCCAATCACCAGGAGATGGTGACTTCTAGTCCTACCTTAGCCATGAAAGCTGGTTCGATGGCTTTGGGCCCATTACCATGAAATGGTGAGTTCTGGTTCCACTTTAGCCATGAAAGCTTGTTGGCTGAAGATAAAATACTTGAACAGAAGATGTGCATACACACTCATGCACCCTTGCACACACACAGACACATACATTGCTCAGAAAACTGCACAAAATCTGAGTTAGAGTATGCTGTGCTGCAAGAGCAGGTAGGATCAGAAAAATGATTGATCTGAAGCTTTCATTTGAAGCTGATTCAATCAAAGCACAGCATCAAGCTGAATGATGAAATCAGGATGCTGACCTAAAATGGCCCACAGAGTAGGGTATTTTTGAACTGGTTTATCACTTCACTAGACATCGTCACATGTGCAATTAGATGTCTTAGTGGATTGACGATTCTAATAAAATCAGGTCACTTTGATGGTTCAAATCGGATCTGGAGCCATTCACAAATCTCTTAAGGAAGAGCCATACAGATAATATTTGAAGACTCCTTTAATGCTTTAGATTCTTGAATTGCATGGAAAGTCTTTATGGGTGGGGTAACTTTTGTTAACAGTTGCAGAGTTTGAAGGGAACTTGAAGGTCATCTAGTCCACCCCCTGCACTTGCAGGAGACCTATACTATTTCTGATAAATGGCTGTCCATTCTCTTTTTAAAAATCTCCAGTGATGGGACACTGACAACTTCTGAAGGCAATTTGTTCCACCGGTTAATTGTTCTCAACGTCAGGCAATTTCTCCTTAGTTCCAAGTTGCTTCTCTCCTTGATCAGTTTCCATCCATTGCCGCTTCTCTTGCCCTCCGGTGCTTTGGAGAATAGCTTGACTCCCTCTTCTTTGTGGCAGCCCTTCAAGTAGTGGAAGTCTTTAGTCTTCAGTCTTTAGTCTTTAGTCTTTATTTGATTTATATACCGCCCTACTCCCGAAGGACTCAGGGCGGTGAACAGCCAAATAATAAAATACATAAATACAAAATTTAAAAACAGAATAAAACCGAATTAAACAATTTGGCCCAGACCAATTTAAAACACCCCAATCATTTAAAACAGATTTAAATTTACGTATTAAAAAAGAAAAAAGGGAAAAGATTAGGCCATGCCTACCTGGTGAAATAAAAAGGTCTTGAGAGCGCAGCAGAAGGTGCGCAGATCCAGGATCCTCTGTATCTCCGGGGGGAGCTCATTCCAGATAGTAGGTGCTCCTACAGAGAAGGCTCTCCTCCTACTATCATATCATACCTGGTCCTTCTTTTCACTAGGCTAGGTATATCCAGTTCCTGCAATCATTCTTTGTAGATGTTAGCTTTCTACGTTTTAGCTTCTAGGCCAGTGATGGTGAACATTTTGGCACTGAGAGCGGAAAAGGGAGTGCGTGCATGTCCTGGCCGCAACCCGGAAGAGGAGCTGCCCGGGGCGAATGCGCACCCCTAAAAATGAACTTCCGGTTTCAGTTACTGAACTTCCGGTTTCACCCAGCTACTCTTCTGGGTTTCTGGTGTGCATGTGCATGCGATAATCAGCTGGCTGGTGCGCAGGGCAAAATGGAAGACCAGCTCTTCTAATTTCCGGCATTGCCACATGCAAAAAGGCCAGCTGATCGTCACGCATGCATGCGCCAGTGGTGGGTTGCAGGGGTGGGTTTCAAATTTGTTTTACTACTGGTTCTGTGGGTGTGGCTTGGAGGGCGTGGCGTGGCTTGATGGGCGTGGCTTGGTGGGCATGTCAGGGGAAGGATACTGTAAAATCTCCATTCCCACACCACTCCAGGGGAAGGATGCTGCAAAAGCCCCATTCCCTCCCCACTCCTCGGGGAAGGATAGTGTAAAATCTCCTTTCCTTCCTAATCAGCTGGGACTCGGGAGGCAGAGAATAGATGGGGGCGGGGCCAGTCAGAATTTTTACTACCGGTTCTCCGAACTATTCAAAATTTCTGCTACCGGTTCTCCAGAATTGGTCAGAATCTGTGGGTTGCTACCAATTCAGTCCGGATCTTGTGATCCGATAGTAATGGCGGCGGCCACCTGCCTGGATGTCATCACGGACGATTTGCACATGTGCAGAAGTGCTGTGCGCTCACTTCACTTGTGCAAACTGGTAGCGAAGGTAAGTGAAACCCACTCCTGGCATGCGCTCCAGAAACCTAGAGGAGGAATGGGTGACGCTGCGCGTGCTATGCGACATGGCTCCGCGTGCAAGTTCGGGACCCGCATGCCATAAGTTCACCCTCACGGTTCTAAGTCATTTATGGATATGCCGAATTCTGAAGAAATGCAAACCATCTCCTACCTACCTCATGCCCTGCCTTCCCCCATCTGCATTAAAAATACCCCATGGAGTTGTTTGCGGGGATTAAATAGTTCAAAAATCCCAATTTTAAAACCGCTAGCGTTGGGTGGAAGAAATCGGCGTTAAACTGGCCCTCTTTTATTTAGACATATGCAAAATGCAAATGCACAGATGCACCGAAAGATGCGATTGCTTCTGGTGATAGAATTCAAATTGCACTCAAGCTGTGAACTCAATGGGCTGCCGTGCCGTTTGAAAACTATATTCACTCTTCCCAAACGTTCACCTTTCCCCATCTTTCTAACCCCCCCCTTCCCAAAAAACCTTCCTACTTTGCAGAAAGATGACAGATTTTGCCTCATAGTGTGTCTGCATGTCTGTTTGTGTGTTTTATCTACCCAAAGGCCCATATGTTCTTCCATCGCTGCATGATTGCTAACTGCTGAGCTTGGTGGCATATTGTCCGGCATCAAGAAGACACAAAGCGTGCGGCAAAATTTCCAGAAGTAATAAGTTCTGTGTGGTTTCTCTAGCCCTGAGGAGATAATAGATAATGGATCTGAAGTGTTAGAAGACAATTCTGGTTCGTTCCAAGCTGGGTTCAAAGAAGACAGGGCAACGGTTTATTTGACTGTTAAATTTATATTTACCGATAAAAAAAATAAAGGGAGACTAGCAGAGATGGTATTCAGCCGGTTCGTACTGGTTCGTATGAACTATATCAGCGACTGCAGGTGACACCGACCTACGCCGGTGTAATGCCATCCGATTTAGCCACGTTTTTGAGGCCGTGTGCTTGCATGGAAAGTGAACACGTGAACAAAGCACATGCATGGAAGGCTGGGTGCATGCATGGAAGGTGCACATATGGCGAATGGGTGATAAGAATATGTGAAACCCACTGCTGGAGACCAGTATAGATCTATTTCAAGCTACTTAACTCTCGTCAGCTAGCCATACCCTTTCTGGGATTCTAACCTGGGCTACTTATGTATTAGGTAGATGTATTAACCTCTAAACCATGGGCTCTCCTCACTTTGTTGACTATACCAGGGGAGAGATTAAGTATTTTTTTTAATCAGGGCAACCCTTTTCGACCCAAATATGGGATGGAGCATACTGCTTCTGCTTTCACCTTTCAGCCCCAATCCAGGCACCTTCACAGGCAGTCGCTTTCGCGGCAAACTGTTTTTGTGTTAAATGTATTTGTTAAATGTTTATTTGACAATGAAATGGGCAGTTGAGCAATCAAAAGCGGCCACACATTAAAAGACAGGGGCAGTAATATTTATAGGAGGCTTTGTTACTTTATTGTAGGAAGCGTGCCAAAATAGAATCATAGAATCATAGGGCAGGATAGGGACCTTGGAGCAGTGGTGGGATTCAGCCGGTTCGGGAAAACTGGTAGTTAAATTGATGGCTGGTCCTCCCCTTCCCTCCCCTTCCAAGAGTCCCCATGTGCCCCATTTTGGATAAGTGCAAGGAGGCCTCCTAGGCCCCAAATGGGGCACGGGAGTGGTGGCAACCCCCCCACCCCACTCCGGTGTACCATTTTCACTCCCAGGAGGCTTCAGGGAGGCCTACTAGGCCTAAAACAGGGCACAGGGGGTGGCACATTCCCCATATGGCCCATTTTTGCTCCAAGAGGGGTGGAGGAGGCCGAGTGCTGCCTGTCACACCTCATGGCCACGCCCACCATTGCCACACCCACCCAGCCGATCATTAGGGAAGAGAACCCCAAAATCTGGCTTCTTTGCTTATGGTTGCATGTCCCACTGCTGACTTCCAGAGATGTTTATGATGTTCATCTCAGAAGGTAGGAGAGGATGAGTCAGTCCCACTCAGATCAGAAGGGAGCAGAAGGGAAGTAAGAGAGGAGGGCTGATTTTTCTCTACATACTATTTTTCTTGGAAATGTTAATTGGTTCCAAAAATCTCTTTCCACCCCTCTTTGACTCTTCCATTTGCTTTCTGTATAAAATACTCACATTTGCCCACATGCCTTATTATTTTTGGCCTATTATGATTATTATTATTATACATGCCTTTAGTCTTCATTGTCCCCGTTTGCCCTTCATGAAATTTTCAGATGGCCAGGTAAGAGAGGGTGATAGGAACTATAATTTACAGCTTATAAATCATCTATCATTTCTCTCTTTCTCTCTCTCTCTCTCTCTCTCTCATCTCTATCTCTATCTCTCATCTCTATCTTTCTGTCTCTCTTATCTCTTATCTTTGAGCCAAATTATTTAATATTTTTAAATTTTAAATTGTTGTTTGTTTTGTACTTTTAATTAGGCTGTGCACTGCCCTGAGTCTTTCGGGAGAGGGGCGGTATAGAAATAAAACAACAACAACAACAACAACAACAAGAACAACCTACCTACCTACCTACCCACTCACCCACCCACCCACCCACCCATTCATCCTATCATCTATGTCTGTCTGTCTGTCTGTCTGTCTGTCTGTCTGTCTCTCTCTCTCTCTCTCTCATCCATCCACCTACCTACCTACCTACCTACCTATCTCCCATCTTTATTATTTTACAAATAACTCAAGGCAGCGAACGTATCCAACCCATCTTCCTCCACCAATTTTTTCCACAACAACAACCCTGTGAGGTGGGTTGGGTTGAGAGAGAGGGATTCCAAGTTTTCTCCTGGCTTTTTGAATTAGGTCCACATACCCATAATATTTGGTGAATTCTAGTCCCGCCTTAGGCATGAAAGCCAGCTGAGTGACTTTGAGCCAATCACCAGGAGACAGTGAGTTCTAGTCCCACTTTAGGCATGAAAGCCAGCTGAGTGACTTTGAGCCAATCACCAGGAGACAGTGAGTTCTAGTCCCGCCTTAAGTATGAAAGCCAGCTGAGTGACTTTGAGCCAATCACTAGGAGACAGTGAATTCTAGTCCCACTTTAGGCATGAAAGCCAGCTGAGTGACTTTGAGCCAATCACTAGGAGACAGTGAGTTCTAGTCCCACTTTAGGCATGAAAGCCAGCTGAGTGACTTTGAGCCAATCACCAGGAGACAGTGAGTTCTAATCCCGCCTTAAGTATGAAAGCCAGCTGAGTGACTTTGAGCCAATCACTAGGAGACAGTGAATTCTAGTCCCACTTTAGGCATGAAAGCCAGCTGGGTGACTTTGAACCAATCACCAGGAGACAGTGAATTCTAGTCCCGCCTTAAGTATGAAAGCCAGCTGAGTGACTTTGAGCCAATCACCAGGAGACAGTGAGTTCTAGTCCCGCCTTAAGTATGAAAGCCAGCTAAGTGACTTTGAGCCAATCACTAGGAGACAGTGAATTCTAGTCCCACTTTAGGCATGAAAGCCAGCTGGGTGACTTTGAGCCAATCACCAGGAGACAGTGAATTCTAGTCCCGCCTTAGGCATGAAAGCCAGCTGGGTGACTTAGAGCCAATCACCAGGAGACAGTGAGTTCTAGTCCCACTTTAGGCATGCAAGCCATCTGAGTGACTCTGAGACAGTCACTTTCTCTCAGCCCAACTCACCTCACAGAGTTATTATTGTGGGGAACATAGGAGGAGAAAAGTATGTTCCATATGTTACCTGCTCTGAGCGATTTGTAAAAATAACAGAGACAGGCTACAAACAAATAAATAAGCAAACACATCCATAAAATACCTGATTTTTCTGCTAGCTTTGTATCAGCTTTTTCCCTCAGTTTACCACGCAAAGATTTTAGTTGGAAATTAAAATGGTATTTTCCTACGTTCCTATGCACACCCACTCTCCGTGTTCAACCCTTTCCTGCTTCTTTTGTTGAAGCGTTTGCAGCAGAGCAAGGTTGAGACATCTAGAGACAAGGTGCAGAGCCTGCTCCCATATGCAGAATCATTTGCGGAATCAACTATGCAGTGACCAGGATGATTAAATGCTTTTTTAAAACAAAAACCATGACTAGATAGATACAGTATAGAGCATAATAGGATGTGACTGGTGGTGGCTCAGGGCAAGTATTTGAGTTTGAAATAAATACCCGTATTAGTCAGAAATGCAATCTTTGCTGCTGAATTAAATTTAATGGTATTATAAAAGGTTTGCAAAGGAATTATCTGTATTATTAGCCTATCACAGGCCCACGTGGCTTGAGTGTGTTTTAAACGAGAAGAGGCCTCCCGTGCTCTGTCTAAAGTGCTCAGAATATAAGAAATGTTGATTCAGGCTAAAGAGGTAGGAGATAGAAGATGGAGGTGGAGTCAAGAGTGTTATTAGTCTGGAGTCATTAACTTCCCACAAGCCATCTAAATCCAGCCTCTCTTGAATTCCTGTTGGATGAAAAATCCAGTCCAGTTCCAAGCCAGGAAAAAGACATTCCAGAAATTTCAGTGACAGCATCGTGTTTCTGGGGTGGCTGACAAAATGGGGGAATGGTGCAGACCAGGGGTGAAATCTAAAAATTTCCCCTACCGGTTCTGTGGGCATGGCTTAAATGGTGGGCATGGCTTCATGGTCAGGTGACCAGGTGGGCGTGGTCAAGAATAATAAATAATAAAAATAATAAACAAAGTACACAAAACAATAAGAGGTACCAAAAACCAACTTTCACACTTTACACACACACAACACAACGCAACACAACTGACTCACACACAATGTAAAAGCAGCTGCACTTGACCCAAAATGGTCCCTGCAACAAGCAGGAACCTCACACACCCACAACAAGCTCAAAAACCAAGTTTCACACTTTTCCCACACAAAATGCCACGTACAACTTTGTGAGATTTTGGGCATTTGTGTAGTTAGAGTGAAACACTACAGAAACACACCAAATCTCAGCAAGCTGCACAAACATTTGATTCTGTTATTTTATTTATATTTTTAGATAAAAGCAGCTAAATTTAAAACTTCCTTAACTTTAAATTGCTACGTCTAAAAAAATAAATAAAACTCCTAAAAAGAATGCCAATTAACTATTTTTTAAAGCTCCCCCCCCCAGAAAAAAACCCAGCTACTTACCCAAATGAAGGCACAAGGCAGGCAGATTCAGTTGCTCACCGATGAGCTTGATTGCAGGAAGGCAGTTTCAGTTGCTAGCTGATGCAATGGATTGCAGGGATTGCAACAGACGACGCAAAGCCGGAAAGCGAGCGAGCCAGAAAGAAGTGGCAAGCGGCCAAGTGGGCAACCAGGTGATTGGATGGGCATGGGGAGGGGGCAGGGATTTTTGCTACCAGTTCTCCGAACCACCCGCCGCCATCACTACCGGATCGGCTGATCCGGTCCAAACCGGGAGCATTTCACTCCTGGTGCAGAGTGGCCTTTTTGAATGGCAGCAATGGTGCTAGGACTGATCACAAGGCCTGGGTACCCACTTCAGGGCTTAACCTTGGTGTTACGACCAAGTTGCCACCCATTTCAGGGTGACCTAGATGCTGGGGAAATAAGAGACTGGTGAGGTCCTTGGCGCTCTCTGAACTCGGTGATTTTCTTCCAGATGTTTTATTATCTACCTACGTATCATTAGCGCACTTCACCAATTTTGAACCTTCATTAAAGCAATTTGTCACAAGTTGAAGACCACCAAGGGTTGTCACAGAGAAGTCAGTGTTGGTTTATAGTCTATAGCGCTTGAGTGTAGGACAAGAAGTAATGTGTGGAAGGTTTAGAGAGGGTGAGCTAAGCTTGAATTAAGAAGGAAACAGCAATCAACACCCAGAATTTATTTATTTATTTATTTATTTATTTATTTATTTATTGGTTTGATTTATATGCTGCCCTTCTCCGGAGACTCAGGGCGGCTTACAATGCGTTAAGCAATAGCCTTCATACTTTTGTATATACCTGCTTAGTAGGGCTTTTGCCCCCCCCGCCAAGTGGTGTTCTTTTTTATACAAAGTCAGCTTATTGCCCCTACAATCCTGGTCCTCATTTTACTACCTCGAAAGGATGGAAGGCTGAGTCAACCTTGATGAACAGGGATTAACACCAAGATTAACACTAGACTGACAATCAAGAAGCAAACAATACAGCAATAAAAGAGGTACCAACTCAGACAAACAAACTACCAATAAACAACAGCCTAATCCAAGGACATGAAGACCACTCCTACAACAAGAGCAGGACAAGTCACTTCTATTAAAAAAACAGAGAGCAAACTCCAGCACTGATGACGTTACCCAGTTGGGTAATGAAACATCTGCAAGAAAATTACCAAGCACAGAGAGTATCAAGGATCCCAGAGTTCAACCCTGTACTACAAATATTCTGCCAAGAGATGGCAGTATTGATGCACTACAAACTCTGACGTGTTCCTTTACATCTGGTTCTTTCTTATCAGTTGCAGGAAGTTGCTGTGGGGAAAAAAAAGACTGTGTTTCTTTTGTTCATGAAATAGAAGCCTGTGTTGGATGCATGGCATTGAAATTTAAGCCCAGTGAGTGAATTTATGTGTAGGAGTCTGCATATGTGCAGGAATTTTCCTATCTTGGATGGCAAACCTCAGATAAGGAAGGTTACTTGCATGTAGGCGCCAGGAAATGGCATTAGAAAATAAGACCCTAACTGTAAACAAGAGGAGAGGAAGTGGGATGTGTGTTAGACTTTAACTATAACTAAACATTGTAAGTGCTTAAGCAAGCAATGGTTAACCAAAGATTCTAGTTACCTGGAAGATTCTGTGAGCCAATGATATGCTGCCAAATACGCTATAACTTGAAAGTAACAAACTATATAATGACGATGTAAGACAATAAAAAACATATATATCCTCATCCTTTCTGTGTGTGGTCATTCAACATTTATGACTGTTGAAAAAAAAAAGAATCTTTCCAATTGAAATTCACGGCTAAATGCAGGTTGATGAAGGTGATGACTCTGTTGACCAGAGTATTGTGCATCACTAAGCCCAAAAATGTAAAGATGATGAACAAGGAAGAGCAGATGTGGGTGATGAGTTCTGAAGCGAACAGTCTACGGCCGCAACTGATGAGTTTCACATGAGAAGGTTTAATGAAGTGATTAGGGAGAACTGGCAGCTCCATCAAGAGAACTTGCTGTCAAGCATGGCATTTCACGGAAAAAAAATAAAGCAGGTCAAATTATTGATGTTATTCAATATTGAAAGATTGGCGCAGGATGGCTTTCTTGCGTGATGACAGCAGAGAAAGACGTGTCAAGAGTTGAAATTTGCCAGGGACTGTTGTCGCACCATGTCACCGAAGATGAAGAATTTGTTTCACAGGTTTGTGACACCGAAGGAAATAATTAGGACCCAGAAATGAAGCAGTCATGCATGGAAGATCATCCCAAAGTTCAACCATGCAAAGAAACAATGAACAAACTTTCAGCAGGAAAAAACTCATTGTTAAATGAGTTTTAACTGGATTAGGGGGCCGGAGGCTAAAATATACAAGGACCGGTTGCGGGAATTGGGTATGTCTAGTCTGGTGAAAAGAAAGACAGGCGGGGCATGATAACCCTGTTCCAATATTTGAGGGGCTCCTGTAAAGTTGAGGGGAACAAATTATTTTCCAAAGCACCAAAAGGCAAGACAAGAAACAATGGTTGGAAACTAATCAAAGAGAGAAGCAACTTGGAATTAAGGAGAAACTTCCTAACTGTGAGGACAATTAACCAGTGGAAGATCTTTGCCTTCAGAAGTTGTGAGTGCTCCATCATTGAAGGCTTTCAAAAAGAGACTGGATGACCACTTGTCTAAAATGATAGAAGATCACTTGCTTGAGCAGGGAGTTGGACTAGAAGACCTCCAAGGTCCATTCCAACTCTATTATTCTAAGTTCTATGCATCCAAAAGCCAGGACCTATTCTGTAGGGTCTACACACATGCACACATTTTTGTGAAATGACATAAAAACCTTGAACTTCCACCCATCTTAGTGACATTTTTCAGTCTTCTACCTAAACAGCAAAACCTATATTCTAAACTTTGGAAATAGAATAGAGCAGTTGTCACATCTGGAAATGTGAACAGCCCAAATGGGGGAAAGAGGATATATATATGTCCTCTCTCTCTCTCTCTCTCTCTCTCTGTGTGTGTGTATGTATGTATGTATGTATGTATATATGTGTGTGTGTACAGGTAATAACTTGGGTTTCTTCCCGTGTAATTGTAAACATATCTTTAGAAGGATAGCAGCGACGTTTCGATGAAATCACATTCATCATCTTCTGGCTGATGTTCTCGGTTTGGTGCTTATGGGCAATCAAACCAAACCGAGAACATCAGCCAGAAGATGATGAATGTGATTTCATTGAAACGTCGCTGCTATCCTTCTAAAGATATGTTTACAATTACACGGGAAGAAACCCAAGATATTACCTGTACACATATATATACCTGTGAAAACTTACACACACACACACACACACACACACACACATATACTGTAGAAAAAACTAGGCCCACCAAAGTGAAATCATATCTTAACACTCCACTGTTCTAATTTAGAGCCATTTCCACCTCGTTTATCTCTTAATGCTACTTCCATGAAACCTTCTCAGAGCTACTAAAATTCCATTTGATCTCGATCAGAAGCATACTCATCCATCACTCTGGAGCGTGACAGCGTGCGGTCTGAACGATGGGTACCATCCGTTCACCAATCACATCCGCGGACAGCAAGTCACCAGAGAAGCACGACTTTGGCTACGCAAGCCAACATTTGTTTGGTTGTGTTTACCCAACCCCTGATGCTCATTTCCCTTTACTTCGAAATTGTGAAGTGGCGTTGTTTCACGCTTTACGATTTAAGGATTCAGACCTTTGCAAATTCTAGGAGGAAAAGATATAATGCCCATCCACCAGGCTGTTGTGTGAATCAGGAGGGAGAGTGCAATTGATCCTGTTGTTGTAGGGAAGACCCCAGGACTTTGCAGATCTTAGCAAGCCACCTTAGCTTTAGAAGGAATGGTTGAATGGCTTGGGGAATAAAAGAAGCTGATGCAATTTTCTTATTTTGTTTCTCCCGAATAACTATTACAGCTAATGAGTTCAGTATGAAATTTTAGATTTTGGACTGAAGGTCTAGAGTTGACATGAGAGCAGGCTTCCAATATTTGAAGGGCTGTCACAGAGAAGAGGGGAGCAGCTGAGAGCAGGACAAAAAGTAATACATAGAAACATTTTAAGGAGAGATTCAACCTAGAATTAGGGAGAAAGAGTGCAGAGAAGAGCAACGAAGATGATTAGGGGGCTGGAGGGTAGAATATATGAAGAATGGTTGCAGGAACTGAGTATGTCTAGTTTGATGAAAATAAGGACTAGGGGAGACATGATAGCAGTCTTCCAATATCTCAGGAGCTGCCACAAAGAAGAGGGAGGCAACCAATCTCCAATAGGTGTTCTGGAAACTAACAATGGATGGAAACTAATCCAGAAGAGAAACAATCTAGAAGTAAGGAGACATTTCTTGACAGTGAGAACAATTGACCAGTGGAACGACTTGTGGGTGCTCCATCACTGGAGGCTTTTAAGAAGACTTTGGTTAGTCGTTTGTCTGGAATGGTATTCCAGGGTCTCCGGCTTGAGCAGGAGGGTGGATTAGAAGACCTCTAAAGTCCCTTCCAATTCTGTTATTCCGTAATTTTCTTTTGAGAGTAAACACACTTAGTTCTACAGGATCCATGGCTGGCTTCAGAATCTTCTTTTCCAATAACCTTGTTGGAGACTGATATTGGCAGAGATTCTATCACATATTCAAAGGCATTCAGAGACAGATGGGTTTCATACAATCACATGAACTAAATTGGCTACCAGTTGCCCTTCAGGTGAGATTCAAGGTGATGGTTTTCACCTATAAAGCCCTACATAGCTTAGGCCCAGGGTACCTGATGGTCCATCTGCGGCCAGCGATAGCTCCCCATTGCCCGGTGCGTTCCCACAGGGAGGGCCTCCTTGGAGTGCCGTCGGCCAGGCAGTGTCGACTGGCGACTCCTAGAGAACGGGCTTTCTCTGTGGGCGCATCTACTTTATGGAATCAACTCCCCCTGGAGCTCCGGGTGGCCCCGGACCTGCGCTCGTTCCACCGTGACTTTAAGACATGGTTATTTCACCAGGCCAGATTGGACTGAAGGGGTTTTTTAAGGGGAGTTTAAATGGTTTTTAACATTTAATATTGATTTATCTGTTTGTTTTATTGCTGTGAGTCCTTGTCGGAGAGAGGGCGGCATATAAGCTTAATAAATAAATAAGTAAATAAGTAAGTAAATAAATGGAAGCATTTGATCATTCACATTTGGTACATCACATCCAGGGGTGATTAGTCACTTACTTTCGCTACCGGTTTGCAAATGTGAGCATATGTGCCTCCTCCACGCATGCACAGAGCCTTCTGCACATACACTGAGGGTCAAAAACAGGATGTGATGACATCCAGGTAGGTGAGCGGAGCTTCCTGCTGCCGGTGCTACCGGATCACACAATCCGGATAGAGCCGGCTAAATTTAACCACTGATCACATCTCTTGAGAAGTGAGAATAGAATTGATGCTTTCTAAAACAACTTTTGGGAAGACCGAAAAGTTGACATAAATGATGATTGATTTTGATTGAATAGCTTTATTAAATACAAATCAGTATAAAGGGGAAGAGATAAAAGGTAAAAAAATTTAAAAAGTGACCAAAAAAGAACATAAAAGATATATATATATATATAAAAGCCACCTCTGATTTTTTTTTCAGTACAGAGACAATTATAAAATATTACAGCCTCCAAGTTTAAGTAATTAATATCAATGTCTTTTTTAAAAATAATATCTTATTAAATATTTACAGTAAAATTAACACACAATAAAGATTGGAAAACAATATAAATGGTGAAATGTTGAAACACATAAACACAAGACTAAAACGAAATAACAAACATGACTAACCGAGAGTTAAGCTCAATGTCTAAACACCTTTAGAATATTAGTAACCATAATTAATACTGGAAAGCCAGTTGGTGTAATGGTTAAGGTGCTGGCTTAGAAACCAGGTGCCTATGAGTTTTAGTACTAGATTGGAAAGGAGTTCTGCTTCCATTTTATGCGTGAAAGCCAACTGGATATGTTTGAGCCAATCACCAGGAGACGATGAGTTCTAGTCCCACCTTAGACCTGAAAGCCGGTTGGATGAATTTAGCTCAATCACCAGGAGAAGGCGATTTCTAGTCCTGCCTTAGCCATGAAAGCTAACTGGGTGACTCTCGGTCAATCACCAGGAGATTATGAGTTCTACTCCCACCTTAGGCATGAAAGCCAGATGAATGACTTTCGGCCAGTCATTCTTTCTCAGCCCTACCCACCTTACAGGGTTGTTGTTTGGGAGAAAAACATGAGGAGGAAGGAATATGATGCATGTTACTCAACTCGAGTTACTTACTTATTTTACTGATGAAATTGCTATGCCAACCATTTCTCCATCCAGCTATTCTGGGCAGTTATATTCTAAAGGAATAAAGGTAGTGGTGGTGGGGAATCTAATGAATAAATTTTTAAAAGCATTCACATAGTCTTAGTTTAACCTAATATATAAAAATCTATTAATGATAGATAATTCACAGTCCTGCAGCATCCTTTGATGTCAACTGCAGATTTTTGAGGCTCTGCTTGGAGTAGAAAGTGGAAATGACAAAAGTCTGCAAATGTTCATCGCAGCGGTGGTCGTCCCCACTCAAAACAGCCGTCTCTGATGGAGCCATGCCCTGCAGATTAATTGTAATGCACACACATACACACACTGCTTCTTGTCCTTCTGCTTATAATAGGCCTGTCAAATAAATTAATCTTTCATGTGGCAGAAAGTGATGGTGCCCTGGGCTTTCTCATTTTGTTAAACAAACAACGTTAGCATTGCTGTTTCTGTTTGTCAGGCTACAAATTCTGAGGAAAGAAAGAAAGAAAGAAAGAAAGAAAGAAAGAGAGAGAGAGAGAGAGAGAGAGAGAGAGAGAGAGAGAGAGAGAGAGAGAGAGAGAGAGAGAGAGAGAGAGAGAGGGAGGGAGGGAGGGAGGGAAGGAGGGAGAATAAGGAGGGATGGAGGGACGGAGAGAGAAAGGAAGGAAAAGAGAAAGAAAGAAAAAAGAAAAAAGAAAGAAAGAACAAAATAACAAAAGAGGAAGGAAGGGAGGGAGGGAGAGAGAAAGAAAAGAAAAAGAAAGAAAGAAAAAGGAAGAAAAATGAAGGAAGAGAGAGAAAGAGAAAGAAAGAAAGAAAGGGAGAGAGAAAAAAAAGGAAAGGAAAGGAAAGGAAAGGAAAGGAAAGGAAAGGAAAGGAAGGAAGAAAGGAAGGAAGGAAGGAAGGAAGGAAGGAAGGAAGGAAGGAAGGAAGGAAAATACGGAGAGAGGGAAGGAGGGAGAGAGAAAGAAAAGAGAAAGAGAGAAAGAGAAAGAAATAAAGAGGGAGGGAGGGAAGGAAAAAGAAAAGGAAGGAAAGGGAAGGAAGGAAAAAGAAAAAAGGAAGGAAGGAAGAGAAAGAAAGAAAGAAAGAAAGAAAGAAAGAAAGAAAGAAAGAAAGAAAGAAAGAAAGAAAGAAAGAAAGAAAGAAAGAAAGAAAGAAAGAAAGAAAGAAAATTAACTTGCAAGTATGTATAAAAAATATATTTGCTTTCTGGCAAGAGCGATTGCTGTTATCTTTTGCAGGAGTCCATTTCGTTCCAGGTTTGATGAAAAGGTGGGCTGTTTTGACCTCAGGGTAGGGATAAAAGTGACTAACTATCTCGCTGCTTGATATAGTTAACCAGATGCTGAGAATTAATAATGTTCTGCATACTAAAAGGCAACAAAACACACTCGTGTGTAGCCACTCTTGGTTGGAAAAGATGATGCAAAGCTTTAGGCTCCTTTTATCTGAGAGGCACGATATTTGTCACAGCGCTGTGGCAAACTTTCTGTGTTCCAGGTTGTGTTATGTGATTTTCCTTATGTTCTTTTGATTAGCCATGCTGTCCGGAATCAAAAGAAGCTTTTAACGTTTCTGCTTGTAGCTATTTCTAGTCGGCAGCATCAGAAAGATGGATAGGGCAATTCTAACCGTAACCCTTGTGTTACTTTCTATTTACCTACCTATCTACATCTGTCTATCTATCATCTATCTATCTATCTATCTATCTATCTATCTATCTATCTATCTATCTATCTATCTATCTATCTATCTATCTATCTATCTATCTATCTATCTATCTATCTATCTATCTATCTATCTATCTGTCTACCTACCTACATCTCTCTCTCTCTCTCTCTCTCTCTCTCTCTCTCTCTCTCTCTCTCTCTCTCTCTCTCTCTCTCTATCTATCTATCTATATATATACCTACTTACCTACCTACCCACCTACCTACCTACTTCTTTCTTTATATATTTATCTCTACCTATCTACCTATCTACCTACCTACATCTCTCTCTTGCTATATCTATCTATCTATCTATCTATTCCTCCATCCATCCATCCATCCACCGCCCAGCTCACTGTTTGGGGAATCATAGGAAACTTACAATATAATAATTTTTTAAAAGTACTCTGACCATCAGCTGAACAGAATCAGTGGCCTGGAGGCTCAGCAGACTAAAGCATTGTGATTAACACCAGCTGTCTGCAATTATTGCAAGTTCGAATCTCACCAGGCTCAAGGTTGACTCAGCCAAGGAGAAGAGTATGACTGAGCAAAACTGGTGAAGAAATTCCATTTTCTGACTTATCTCCTCAGACTGAAACTTTAGTATTAAAGGTTTAACTTAATGGTTGAAAGAATCGGAAAAGAACAGTAATATTCAATAAACAAAGGAACCTACTTAGCCTCAATAGCCTCTCATAATTGTTCTTGGAGAGGGTAATAACCCTTTTCCTCAAGTGAATCCTGCAGTTCAAGAATAAAAATTTCAAAAATAAATTTGAATAGGAATAAGTGGGTCAGAGGGGAGACTTATCTGAATATAAAGGGCAGAAGATAAAAATATGAAATTCTCAGATGAGAACACTGAAAGTTAGAAGGCTTCACAGAGGGATGTTAGAAATGTCCTGCATTTTTAAATGAAATGCTGTATTTTTTATAGTACTGCAGTTTGGAAAAGAATTACCTTTCAAACCCTCCATTTCACCATATTTGTATGGTGTTCCGTGCTCATGAATATAGAACTTAAAATTACAGGATAGGAGGGACCTTGAATGTCTTCAACCTCCTGTTCAAGCAGGAAATCCTATAACATTGCAGACAAATAGCTTTTGTTGTTCTTAGTTGCAAAGTCATGTCCGACCCATCGCGACCCCATGGACAATGTTCCTCCAGGACTTCCTATCCTCTACCATCCTCTGGCGTCCATTTAAGCTCACGCTGACTGCTTCAGTGACTCCATCCAGCCACCTCGTTCTCTGCTGCCCCCTTCTTTTTTTGCCCTCAATCTTTCCCAGGATTAGGCTCTTCTCCTAATGAGTCCTTCCTTCTCATTAGGTGGCCAAAGGATTTGAGTTTCCTCTTCAGGATCTGGCCTTCTCAAGAGCAGTCAGGGTTGATCTCCTCTAGGACTGACCGGTTTGATGCAAGGGACTCGCAGGAGTCTTCTCCAGCACCATAGTTCAAAGTCCTCCTTTCTTTGACACTCAGCCTTCCTTATTTTTTTTTTTTAAATTTGATTTCTATGCCGCCCTTCTCCGGAGACTCAGGGCGGCTTACAATGCGTTAAGCAATAGCCTTCATACTTTTGTATATTTATACAAAGTCAGCTTATTGCCCCCACAAACTGGGTCCTCAATTTACCCACCTTAGAAAGGATGGAAGGCTGAGTCGACCTTGAGCCTGGCTAGGATTGAACTTGCAGTATTCTGAATGTAGTGGTGGTGATTTATCGTTTGTTTGTTTATTTATTGTGTGACATATTGTACACGAACTAACTATATACTGTATAGTAATATGTCATTTAGATTAGTACAATACAATAAAATATAAATGTTCAAAAGATCTATGTTCAAATACCAATTTCTAAGCCATCTAACCATTGAAGTGCTGCATCGTTTATATTAAAAAAAAATCAGATGCTGGATCGATATATGTCCTCAGCTTATAGCCAGTCATGATATGATCTACAGTTTGAAGTGGGACCCCACGGTCACACTGAGGGGAGGATGCTATGTCCTATTTATACAGAGAGTCTGGGCAGATGCCATGTGAGGTGCAAATCCTGTTTAAGATTGTCCATTGTTGATGTGGTTGTTCAAAGCCTGGCACCTTTTGGGGAGGGGCTTATTGTATATGCCTTCTGATAACTAGGGTTCAGCAACCCAATGTCAACTTGAAAGGATCCCTGGCCTGCTCTCGAATTGCCATAGGGAAGAGGGGATGGGAAACTAATGAAAAGGCATGGCAGCCAAAGACAGAAGCACATTCCAGACTTATTTCTTTCAAGGCTGTATCCCAGGGTTACTTATAGCGGCCAGATGGGAGTGATCTCTACAACCCGCAAAATTGCCACATTGGCAAATGTGATTGATGACACACCCTGGTTGGAGGGGGGAAACAGAGGCATGATTGGGACCATAAATTACATGGGTTCAGAGCTGGCTGCACTTGGAAACATGCCAACATGAAGCCCCTAATAAATAATTGGATTGCTTTTGAAGCTAGGCTCAAATCTCATGATTTAAGTAGGGCGTCCGTCGGAACCCTGACAGCAAGCCCGCTCTGATCCCACGTAATTTATGTCTCCAATCATGCCCCTGTTTCCCCCCCTCTGACACCCTGACACCCATTTGACTTTCCATTGGGAATCGATGTTAAAATTGTTGGGCAGATGTTATGCAAGGACTGGGGGACTTTTGAATTTGAGTCTTCCAGCTGATAAATGAGGAAGGTTTGCCATGCACCAGTAGGAAGGAGTTGTTCATAATTTTTCTGTATTCTTTCACTAGCACATCTTGCCTTCGTAAAACTCAGAACCAGGAAATCAGCAAGTTGCATGCATCTGGTTGGGTGACTTTGGGTTAGTCACTCACTCTCACCTGAACCCAACTTTTAGTCCTGTAGTTGCAGGAGAAAGGTGAGAATTTTGAATATGTCGGCTGCTTTGAGAAATAAAACATGAATTAAATATAAATAAATTAGAAAGGGGTCAATGCAGAAGCATTTCTTTTAAAAAAAAATTGATTTATATACTGCCCTTCTCCGGAGACTCAGGGCGGCTTATAATGCGTTAAGCAATAGCCTTCATACTTTTGTATATTTTACAAAGTCAGCTTATTGCCCCCACAAACTGGGTCCTCAGTTTACCTACCTTAGAAAGGATGGAAGGCTGAGTCAACTTTCAGCCTGGTGAGATTCGAACTTACTAATTGCAGACAGCTGGAGTTAAATTAAAATGCATTAGTCTGCTGAGCTATCCAGGTTCCTTATCATTCAGTGTGTCTTTATGAGGTCATTCAGTTTGGAAATTTGAGCAGCTTTCAAATGGCATCTCAAAAGCTTGGCACATCCCTGTTTAAATATCTCTTCTTGGTTTATAAGTTTGTGGGTTTTTTTTTTTTTTGTTTTTTTTTGTGTTGCCAACAAAGGTGAAAGGACAGAGAAGAAAATGCCCTTCTGAGCAAACTTTGGAAAAGAAGGAATATGTATAAGGCAAACATTATAATAATAGAGCCCCAGTGTGCTTCATGCTGGGACCCAGCTATAATAAAATCTCCTTTGTGCCAATTGTCCTCTGAATATCACCCTGTCTGAAGTTATCTTGCGAAAGAAATCTGGGCATGAAATTTTAATCTTATTCCTTCTTCTTTTTTTGGTACGTCTTTCTTCCCCAAATGCATAGAAATGCAACCCTTATAAACAGGAAAGGTCACCCCAAACTTCCTCCTGATTCTATTGTTGTATGAGGAGAAGGTGGAGGAGGAAAATTATTCTATATTTCCCAAGCGTTTTGATTACAACTATAAAAGAGCATTAATGGAAAACGTTCATCAGTGAACATGGTGGAGCTCAATCAGGGGTGGGCTCCTGGGGGTTTGGCAGGGTTTGGTTCAGGGAACCCCCAAATGCTACCCCTGGCTAGACACACCCACTCCACCCCATCTCTCTCCTGCCAGGGGTCTCCACATGGCCCGTTCATCATTCCAGGTAAGCGCAGGAGTGGCACGGAGGGTCTGGGAGGGCAAAAAATGGAGGTTACTGGAGGTTCCAGAAGTCTGGGGATGGGCCTGTTTCCAGCCTCCAGAGGGCCTCTGGAGCTGAGGGAAGCAGTTTTTGCCCTCCCAGAGGCTTAAGAATAATATTAAGTACATATGTACAAACACTGCATATCCGATGTAAATAGAAATGTAAATTTTTGTATCTATAAAAACTTGATAAATTATAATTTTAAAAAAAGAAGAAAAGCCTCTGGAGCCTGGGGAGGGCGAAAAACACCCCCCCCCTCCATGGTGCAGGCAGCCGACTAGGCCACGCCCACCATGGCCACACTCACCCAGCAACAGGGTAGTGAATCCATTGCTAAAGGATCTGAAGGCCACCCCTGGGCTCAACCTTTTGAAGTTATGGAAAATCAGGAAAGAAACTGACTTGGATTTTTCTAAAGATTTGTATTGCTAATAGGCAAAGTCATAGAATCTTGAATCTCTGCCAAAAAACATTATATCTGGTATAATTAAGGCAGGATTTCTTACTTATCTCATTCCCTGCCTTTATACATTGGAATCTTTTCTGTAATGGCCCACTTCCATCTGTAATAATCCAACTACAGTAGTGGCCAAAATTGTGGAAACCTTTTGGGGAAAGTGTGGTTTTGAGGTTAGATGGCTAATAACGTCACTTTTTTTTTTTTTTGAGTAGTACCATAAAATGATATATCCATGGAAAGATAATTTAATCAAGAATGTAATGCTTTTCAACCGTTGTTTGAGAGATACTTACGGATCGCCTTCTGACACCAATAGCCTCTCACTGACCAGTTCGCTCCCATAGAGAGGGGCTCCTCAGGGTGCCGTCGGCCAAACAATGTCGACTGGCGGCCCCCAGGGGGAGAGCCTTCTCTGTGGGGGCACCCGCCATCTGGAATGAGCTTCCCCTGGAGATACGGAGGCTTCAGGACTTACGCACCTTCAGCTGCGCCCTAAAAAACGTTTTTATTCCAATAGGCTGGTCTGGCCTTTAGTCTCCCCTTTAAATTGGGTTTTAATATGTTTTATATAATTGGATGTTTTAAATTTCGTTTCTAAGCCCAAATTATTTAATCTATTTTAAATAACTTTTAACTTTTATATGTTACTGTATTTTATTTTGGCTGTTCACCGCCCTGAGTCCCTTTTGGGAGTAGGGCAGTATATAAATTTGAATAATAAATAAATAAAAGTGGATTTTTTCGTGGTATTGTAGATTTTAGGCCAAATTCCTGCAGTCTGCGCCGAACAGTCCTTGCGGTCAGCTTCACATTGCATTGCACCATTTCATCTTGTATCCACCCAGATGATTTTCTTCTGTCACGTAGGCACAGTCTCTTCATTCTTCTACCACTTGCTGTTGTGCACCTTTTCCGGCCTTTACCAGTTGTAGTGACCGAGTCTCCTTATACCTCTTCAAAAACTTAGAATTGCCACCTTTGGTTAAGTTTCCACCCAGTTTTCTTCTAATTCCTTTATAACTGTAGCCTTGTTTACTTAATAATACTATTTTACATCGCTTTCTGGGCGACCAGTCAACTCTTTGCAGCATTACTTTAATTTTATTACGTTTTACAAGCTCACTAAATGAAAGAACACGAAAAAACCCCAACCAACTTGATAGGGATCACCTAACACACTGACAAATGTCCTCCTCTCAGCTTCAATACATGACGTCAATAACCGAATCCTACTGTGATCTGATTGGCTCATTGCCAATCAGATCACAGTAGAGTGATCTGATTGGCTCTCTAAACACTCATGCTCATTGGCTACAATCAGATAAAGGAAAGCTATCTGATATCAACCTAAGCAAGGCGTGCTTCCTTTTTCTGGTTACTTGGCTATAACTTTTCATAGAATACAGATAATTGAACAAAACTTTGTCGCATGACATTCTTGATTAAATTATCTTTCCACTGATATATATTTTTTATGGTACTACTCCCAAAAAAAGTGGTGTCACTGTGTTTTCCCAAAAATAAGTCCTTGTCTTATATTTTTTTTGAACCCCGAAATAAGTGCTTGGCCTTATTTTCGGGGAGGTCTTATTATTTTGGGGTGCATGGAGCAAGATGGGACTCCTCTTGCTGTCTTACCTGATTTCCAGCTCTGCATTTAAATATCTTTGGGGAGGGCTTATTTTCAGGGGAGGCTTATTTTAGCGCATGCGTTCAAAAGCCCGATTGGGCTTATTATCAGGGGATGTCTTATTTTCGGGGAAACAGGGTATTAGCTACCAAACTTCAAAAATACACTTTTCCCAAAAAGTTTCCACAATTTTGTCCACTACTGTATCTCATCCATGTTCCTAAAATCTGGAAAATGTTCTATGAAAATGTTAGGTCAATAGCCATATTTATAACTATACAACTCCTGGTGGTTATGGTTTGATCCATATTTCTTTTTAATTAGATTTATATGCCGCCCTTCTCTGGAGGTTCAGGGCGGCTTACAATGCGTTAAGCAATAGCCTTCATCCTTTTGTATATATTTATACAAAGTCATCTTATTGCCCCCACAATCTGGGTCCTCATTTTATCCACCTTAGAAAGGATGGAAAGCTGAATCAACCTTGAGCCTCGAACTCACATAATTGCAGACAGCTAGGTGTTAATAACAGGCTATCTAGCCTGTCGAGCTATCTGAGGCTCTTTGGACATGTATTCCCTTTTTAAAATAATTTTATGGTTTATAATGCATTTATGATTCTAATGTTGAGAGGTGTTCAGAGCTTTGTGAAAATAATCTCCAAATAATGTAAGTAACGTTTGCCATACAGGTGGTCCTTGACTGAACGACCAAAATTAAGCCCCAAATTTTTGAGTTTTGACCCATTTGACGATCTTTCTTGCTACAGTTGGTAAGTGAATCACTGCAGTTCTTAAGTTAGTAGCACAGTTGTTAAGTGAATCTGGTTTCCACATTGATTTTGCTTGTTTGAAGATTGCAAAAGGGGATCGCATGACCCCGGGACACTGAAACGGTCATAAATACGAGTCAGTTGCCAAAGGTCTGAATCTTGATCATGTAGTCATGGGGATGCTACAATGGTTGTAAGTGTGAAAATTGATCATAAGTCACTGTTTTGACTGCCGTAACTAAATGCCGTAACTAAATGCCATAACAGTTCACTAAAGGAACTGTTGTAAGTCATCGACTAACTTTATACAGAAGGCATAAATGTTTCAAAGAGAGGAGGGGAAGCTATTCCTTTATTATTTATTTATTTATTTATTTATTCAGTTTATATGCCGCCCTCTCTCCGACGTGGACTCAGGGAAGCTCACAGCAATAATACAAATAAATAAAACAATATTTAAATGTTAAAACTATTAAAATTCCCCTTAAAAAACCCCTTCAGTCCAATCCAGCCTGGCGAAATAACCATGTCTTAAGGTCATGGCAGAAGGAGCGCAGGCCAGGAGCCACCCGGAGCTCCAGAGGAAGCTACTCCATAGAGTAGCTGCGCCCACAGAGAAGGCCTGTTCTCTAGGAGTCACCAGTCAACACTTCCTGACCGACAGCACTTCAAGGAGGCCCTCCCTGTGAGAATGCACCGGGCAATGGGGAGCTGTCACTGGCCGCAGATGGTCCGTCAGGTACCCCGGGCCGAAGCCATGTAGGGCTTTATAGGTGATAACCAACATCTTGAATCTCACCCGGGGGGCAACCGGTAGGCAATGCAGGTCACACAGGAGGGGTGTAACATGAGAGTGTTGGGACACTCCCATCATAACCCGCACGGCCGCATTCTGGACCAGCTGAAGCCTCCGAGTGGTCTTCAGGGGCAGCCCCATGTAGAGAGTGTTGCAGTAGTCGATCTGGGAGGTCACGAGCACATTTACTTGTATAAACATGACTTGCCTAGGATACACATGGAATGTTAGTTTAAATTGCTATTTAAAATGTGGTTTGATATTTCTCCAAAAATTATATCAGGGATGGGGCTGCTGGGGGTTCGCAGGGGTTTGGGAAAACCTCTAGCTAAGATTCTGTGCAGTTTGGAGAACCCGCAAATCCCACTCTTGGCTGGCCCCGCCCCGCCCCACCCACCCTGCCCAGCCACTCCCAGGAGTCCCCACATGGCTCATATTGGATGCAGGTAAGTGCAGGGTGCACACAGAGGCTCAGGGAGGGTGGAAAATAGGCCTACTGGAAGTTTGGGAAGGCCAGAAATGAGCCTATTTCCGGCCTCCAGAGGGCTTCCAGAGCTTGAGGAAGCCATTTTTGCCCTCCTAGAGGCTAAAGGAAAACCTCTGGAGCCCGGGGACGGCAAAAACGCCCCCCCCCTCTACCATGGTGCAGGAGGCCAACTAGGCCACGCCCACCATGGCACAGCCAGCTATCAACTGGGCAAAGAACCTCTTGCTAAAATTTTTGAAGCCAACCCCTGATTATACTATTACTGCGAGTTCAAATGTCACCAGGCTCAAGGTTGACTCAGCCTTCCATCCTTCCGAGGTAGGTAAAATGAGGATCCGGATTGTGGGGGCAATAAGCTGACTTTGTATAAAAAAGAACACCGCTTGGGGGGGGGGAAGCCGTACTAAACAGGTATATACAAAAGTATGAAGGCTATTGCTTAATGCATTGTAAGTCGCCCTGAGTCTCCGGAGAAGGGCGGCATATAAATCGAACCAATACATACATACATACATACATACATACATACATACATACATACATACATACATACATACTATAAATTAGCTAAAATAGGAGGAAGTACAGAAAGAACATTTCAGAAAAAGTTAAATGCCCATCCGTTTTGGGTTCTGGATATTACTTACCTTGGTAGGAAGTTCAACTGGAGAATTTTAAAATCTCTTCTAATTTTGCGCACACGCTTGGTTGTATTTAATAGAGTGATGCGAATCACCCCGAATATGCTTTGAATCGCTGATTTGATGGGTTGAACCAATTTGGTTTAATTGATTCAAACGGCTGATTCAAAAAAAAAAAAAGAAAATTGATTTCGCTCACTTTGTTGATTCAGTCACGCACCAACGTGCATCAAATTGTCAAATCAATTCAGAACCATCCAGTCTGATTTGACCTAATGCATCAGTTTGGATGATCTGAAGGTTCAATTTCGTTAAATCGCTGTCAGATCAAGCTTTGAACTGAATATTTGCCTGACTCCATCACTTCACCCATGGAATTGTAATGTTGGGGGGAATGAGACATCGGATAACCTTTTTGAATGATAGCTTTTAATGTGAAAAGCGCATGTGAAAACTTTCTGGCTCCCTTTTGCAAGAGCACATCTCTTGCCTCTTTTTTATCATCAAAATTCCTATGTGCTAGTCGTTCCTGACTCTAGGGGGCGGTGCTCATCTCCGTTTCAAAGCCGAAGAGCCAGCGCTGCCCGAAGACGTCTCCGTGGTCATGTGACCAGCATGACTCAACCACCAAAGGCACATGGAGCACTGTTCCCTTCCCACCAAAGGTGGTCCCTATTTTTCTACTTGCATTTTTTACGTGCTTTCAAACTGCTAGGTTGGCAGAAGCTGGGACAAGGAACGGGAGTTCAACCCGTTAGGCAGCACTAGGGATTCGAACCGCTGAACTGCCGACCTTTCGATTTATAAGCTCAGCATCTTAGCCACTGAGCCACTGCGTCTCTCAAAAATCCCTATGGGGATAGAATTGCAATACCATTCAAAATTATAACGGCACTGAAAAAAGTGACTTGCGACTATTTTTCATACTTACGACCTTTTTAGCATCCCCATGGTCATGTGATCAAAATTCAGATGCTTGGAAAATGACTCATATTTATGACGGGTGCAATGTCCTGGGATCATGTGATCCCACTTTGTGACCTTCTGACAAGCAAAGGCAATGAGGAAGCCAGATCCACTTAACAACCATCAGTGGTAAGTTGCCCCTGGTTCAGACCGGTTTGCAAGAACCGGTAGTAAAATTGGCAGGAGCCCCATCCACTGCCTCGGATGTCTTCATCAGCGATCTGCGCATGCAATCCCATTGCAAACCGGTAGTAAAGGTAAGTAGAACCCACCCCTGTTAGTAACCCCATGTTATTAACTTATCAACTGAAGATTCACTTAACAACAAGAAAGGTCATAAAATGGGGCAAAATTCAGTTAACAACTGTCTTGCTTAGCAACTTTGTGGTC
This sequence comes from Coluber constrictor foxii, assembly GCA_038048745.1. Lineage (NCBI taxonomy): Eukaryota > Metazoa > Chordata > Lepidosauria > Squamata > Colubridae > Coluber > Coluber constrictor. The sequence continues at coordinate 182,592 of JAWJVD010000126.1, read as the reverse complement.
GTAAGTGAAGGGCTTCCTGTATTTGTTTTGTCCAAGCTTGCAATCTGACATATATCAAATCTGAGTACCAAGGCCAGGAACAGGCCGATTTCCTGACTTTTGGAAATTCCAGGTGGCCCATTTTTCGCCCTCCCCAGGCTCTAGAGGCTTTCCTCGAGCCTTCGGGAGGGCTCTCCAGAGGCTGGAAAGAGGCCTGTTTCTGGATTTCTGGAACCTCTGGTAGGCCAGTTTTTTGCTCTCCCAAACCCTCTGTGCTGCCTCTGCACTTTCCTAGAATGATGAACGGGCTGTGTGGAGACTCCTGGGAGGGGAGGGACAGGGTGGGAGTGGCCAGCCAGGGTTGGCATTTGTGGGTTCACTGAACCCCGGCGATCCTTGGCTGGATGATTGCCCGAACCCTGCCAAACCCCCAGGAGCCCACCCCAGACTCACGGACTCCCGCTTTCTTGCCTTAACCTCTAGACCAAACAAAAGGAAGAACTTGCAAAGAATAAGTGCATGATCTACAGATGTATGCAGCTCAGGTCTGCAGCCTCTGAAAATCATTGCCAACAGATGGCTGCTCCATAGCTGTATGCATATATCCTCCTGGTCTTGGCCGAGAGATAGGGAACAGATATCTGCATTATTTTTATTATTATTTTTTTGCACTTCCTGCCGCTTCTGACGGCGGCTTCTGCGGAGAGGCGAATGAATAAATGATTTGCTGAGTAGAAAGTGTCCCCTTAATCCTCTAGGAAAAGGTTGAGACATCTTGGCAGGCTGGGGGGAGAACGTCTGCTCAGATGCTGCATGAAATGTGTATTAACAAGATCACAACAGGCTGGTCCTAACACCCACCCCAGGAGCTATCTTTAATACAAAGTGTGGTGACTTTCTTTCTTTTCTTTCCCGATTTGCACGTTAGGAGAGGAAAATAAACATGACTTTGCATGTTCTATTTCCAACACGTTGGAAAATTCCACCTGGCTGCCGTACGTTGCAAAAGCTGTCCATCTGCAGCAGCTGGGAACCTTCATTTGATTACATTGATTACTCCTTGACTTACAAGAGTCCATTTAGGGATCGTTCAAAGTTGCAAGGACACTGAGAAAAGTGACTTACAGTTGTTGTTTTTTCACACTTACGACCACTGCAGTATCCCCATGATTATGTGATCAAAATTTAGAACCTTGGCAATATTTATGATGGTTGCAGTATCCCGGGCAGTGGTGGGATGCTGCCGGTTTAACAACAGGTTTGGTGAGCGCACGCTTTGCGCTGAAAATGGAGCGTTTAGAAGCTCAGCTGCTTACCTCCCAAGTCAGCAATGGTAAGTAGAACAGGGGGGGAGTGGGGGGGAATCAGCTGTGCCGCATGATTGAGATGAGCTACAAAGCAGGAAATAAAGGATAGGATAGAATGGTGGCGGGTAGGCGGGGCCAACTGATTGTCGACACTACTGGTTTGCCCGAACCGGTCCAAGCCAGATGAATTCCACCTCTGATCCTGGGGTTATTTGATTCGCCTTTTTTTGTAGATCTTCTGACAATCAGAGTCAATGGGGGAACCCAGATGCACCCAACAACCACATTGCTAACTTAACAGCTTCAGTGATTCAGGTAACAACTATATCAGGAAAGGTCGCAAAATGAGGTAAATTTCACTGAACTGTCTCGCTTAGCAAAGGAAATTTTGAGCTGAATTGTGGTCGTCAGTCGAGGACTACCTGTATTGTACCTGCAAATAGAGACACTTCAGTTTGAGATGGAGACGACACAGATTTATTCCCAACAACCTGCACCTGTGTTCAACAGTGATGGGACACAGGGAAGAAAGGCGTCCTGCAGAAAACACAGCTCCACAACACAGTCCTTTTCAGCAGTTCCATTTGCACTACTCAGGTAACCCTGAGAACACAGACAAACTGTTGTGGCTCCGTTCCCTGAGCCTGTATTATCAGCAGGAGAGGACTCGGAGAGTGAAGGAGAGGAGTTGGCAAGGCCTCCCTCTCCAGGACCTTCCCCTCTGGCAATGCCTTCGGAGGACACCAAAGGCCAAGAGATAGGCCTGGGGCCAAGCACATCCACACAGCCACAGGTGGACAGTAAGGAGGAAGATGAGTCTTGGTGGACCCTTGACAGCATTGCAGAGATAAGTGCGCGCAGCAGAGGAAGAGGCATGCCAGGGATTAGGCTGAGTCACTGGACCACATCCCACAGGGTATAAAAGGGGGTGTGGTGGCTGTTCAAGCTCTGTGATGAGCAAAAACTGTTATTGAACCAACTTCTCTGCATTGCTGGACTTTTTGAATATTCCTTTATCTGTTGTGTGTTGGCTTTGAAAAACACTCCCTTCATGAGTAAAAAACTCTTGGCAGCCAGCCACTGGGTTGCTGCCAATTCTGCTCTTATAAAAACTTTTGTCTGCTGGGTTATTTCACTATTGACTGTCTGTGAGGGTGCGTCTGTGAGATGGGGACAGAACACAAACTTTCAGAGTTTGCAGCGATCCAACCAGCACACAAGTAAATAATTCAGCAGGATTCATTTATAGAAGAAACTTCTTTATATACAATAATATAAAGCATGATCAGAGATGGTATTCAGCCGGTTCTGACCGGTTCAGAAGAACTGGTAGTGGCAATTTTAACTGGTTCGCCGAACTGGTAAATACCACCTCTGGCTGGCCCCACCAACCCACCCATCCGCCTGCTCGATGCTCGCTCTGCCCACCCATGCTCTCTATATATTACCTTCGCCATGCGGCCCAGCTAATTGCCTCGCCAGTCGTCTCCATGCCTCACCTGCTCTGCTCAGCTCACCTAAGATAAGCTGTCTGCTCGCCATTTCCCTTGGGTTGGGGGGGTCTGGGGCCCAGGGATGCGCCATTCCCCAAGGCCTTAGAGCCTCCGCCCACTCATCACCCACCTTGGCCAGGTCGGGGAAAGCACCATTTCCCATCTCCAGCCTTCCTGAGGCCTCCTCCTGCGTGCTGCCCATTCTCCCTTCACCACACATTGACCTGTTTCCCCTCCTTCAGAGGTCCCAGCCCTTACTCAATCTCCCCACTTCCTTCCCCATGACCGCCTCTTTCTTCATCCCGCAACCTTATCTTCCTCCTATGGTTGGTTGCCAGGGAAGGCAAGCTAGGGCTGAGCCATTGCCGCTGGGCTCCCCACCAGGCTGCATTTGTTCACCCCCCTTGTCATGAGATGCCTGAAGCTGCCTCCACTTTTTTTCGGTGCAAGAAGCTTTCCAGCTGCCGCCTCTTTGCTAGCTGGAACTTAGCCACCACCAGCAGTTGGCTGCAGGCTTCCGCTTCTCGAATGCGCTTAAAAAGAGCTTCAGTCAGTCCTGTTGCTGTTGTCGCCACCCCATTCTTCACTCTGGCCGTGCACGCCCACCCCATTGCCTGCTGCACCGGAGCAGAGGGAAAGTATCTTTTCTGCAATGCAAACATCTTATTCCGCGCTCTGTTAGCAGTGTGTCTCCAGGAAATATAATATTTTCTTCATAAATGAACCATCCTCTCACTAACCACAAGGTCATTACTCAGAGTGGATTTGATGTTGAAGCACCGTCGGGAATGTTTTCCTCCCAATTGCTTTTGTTAACAAAAGAGAGAGAGAGAGAGACAGAGAGAGAGAGAGAGAGAGAGTAACAAAGAATCAATAGAATGTTTAAGTTGCACTAAGCCCACCATGCATTTATGCTAGGAGCCAGTACCTTTTGAGAAAATAGCTGGGAGTAAATTGGGAGGCAAGCTAATATTTTTTATCCTCGTCTTAAGCACTTGGACTACCTAGAAAAGACAATTGCTGACTTTCTACAGGACCATCTTTTGTTAGAAAATGAAAAAAAAAGGGGGATTGATTTTCTTTCTTTCTTCCAGCTAAATGAAAAGGGAGAAAGCCAGTGAATAAAGAAAGTGAGGTTAATAAAAGCTACTCTGGATAATCTGGAAGCAAAGGCAAGTCCTGGTTCCTGAATTCCAGCTGTGTGGAATTCGGTAAATACCCCCTCTGTTCCTCTGAGCAGACAAAAATCAAGGGAGCTAAATGTGTTCTCCGGTTGTGTGTTGTATAGACGAGTAATGGAGCTGAATTATTATTTTTTATTCTTTTACAATAGACACCGTGATTTTGCAGTGAGGATGTGCTCCTCAGAAGATGGCAAAGCATCTTCTGCTTTTATCAGTAGAAGTTATGAGGGGCTTCTACAAAGATCAAGCTTTGTGCTATTCCAAAGCACCAAAAAGCAAGACAAGAAACGTTGGATAGAAACTAACACAGGAGAGAAGCAACTGGAGGTGATATTCAGCCGGTTCGGATCTACATCACTGGAGGCTTTCAAAAAGAGACTGGACAACCATGTGTCTGAAATGGTTAAGTCCAGTGATGGCTAACCTTTTTGCCATCGTGTGCCAGGAAGGGGTGTGTGTGCACACATGTGTGGGCACGTGTGCCCACACCCATAATTCTATGTGCCCCACCCCCACACATGCATGTGTAACCCCCTCCCCCTGCTCCTGGCATGCAATGGCCTGGTAGGCCCATTTTTCTTTCTCACCTGGCTCCAGGGCCTCTCTAGGAGTCTGGGGAGAGCAAAAATGGCCTTCCCCACCACCCCTGGAGGTCTTCCGGATGCCAAAAATGGGCCGTTTGACAACCTCTGGTCCCACTGGAGCTGAGCTCGCGTGCCCACTGATATGGCTATGTGCGCCTCCTGTGGCACGCATGCCATAGATCCAACCCAACCATGCTCAAGCAGAGTGGGGGGACTAGAAGACCTCCAAGGTTACTTCCAACTTCGTTATTCTATGTTCCAAGATGACAAGATATCAACGGATAGAAGAAAATATTTTTAGCTCAGGGTTCACCAGTGGGGTCCTTGATGTTCTCTGATCTTGGATATTTTCTTGCAGACATTTCATTACCCAGCTAGGTAACATCATCAGTGCTACTCTCAGTGTGGTGTTACCTAGTCTGGTAATGAAACATCTGCCAAGATCAGTGAGCACCAAGAACAGCCAAGATCAGTGAGCACCAAGAACCACACAGACAAGACTTCTTTTTAACAATTGATCTTGTTGCACTTGCAAGATGATGGAAGAAAGGCTGGGGTGAAACTTCAGGTAGTTTTAGATGCTGAAGTTCAATTTTCCCTATAGAGTTCCCTGCACTTATGATGTTAATGGTCACGAGGAAAGATAGATATAGAAAGAACTAGTAGAAAAACAGAACTGAACGGGTCTGAACTGAAAGCATATTAAAGGACAAGACCAGGGGAAGCAAAGCCACTTCTGTCTTTTTCCTTGCTTAAAGGACTTGTTTTGTCCATTTCTACCTATCTTCTTGATCTTCAGCTCCAACTTTAGTCTTCTTTCAACCTGCAATTCAGGTATTTAATTGACCTGCTTTCTCTCCACAATGTAACAATGCACAGACAGGCGTCTTGGTTGTAAATGGCCCTAAGGAACTCAAGTTTTTCTACGAATGTCTTCTTTCATAGAATAGATTGAGGCAATCTTTGTTTTTTTTGCACAAACATCAGCCTCAAGGTCACTTTCTTATGAAAGTTTGACTCTTCATTTTGAATTTTTTTCCCAGCATAGCTTCTTTCCATTGTGTATCTGTATCATATACAAACCTCGGACAACAAAGGGGACCAACAACCAAGTATTGAAGTGCATAACACCAGACATGTCACAGGAAGGGGAAAAAATCACCGTGTCTCACTTATTTTGGCCATTGTCAGTTGGGGGAATTGACTGGGGAAAGTAATTATGTTGGGAAGGGTTAGCAGTGAGAGGAAACGAGGCCATCAAAGAACATGATGCCTGGACACCATCAAAGCTGACACTAGCCAGAGCACAGAAAAGCTCAAAAAAGAAGTGTAAGATCTGAAAATATGAGGAAATTTGATCCATAGAAACACCATGAGTTGGATACAACTGAATGGAGAACATCATCGACATCATCGTCACTAGATACAATGGAAAGAAGTTGTATATATTAGTTAGGATATTGAATTTAGTAGCTGGAACGTTAAAGTGTACAATGGGCCAAAACACACAGTTGTAGCTGATTAGTTAGAAAGTGCTGACTCATGCATGAGGCAATCTACTCTGTGATTGGTTGCCGCAAGTACAAAAGGGGTGTTTCCCTTTTTTCCCGCCTTTTTCTCTTCAGTGTGTGTTTTAATTTACCTCATGATGTCTGTAGAGAAACAAGTCCAGTTGCCTCCTGAAAAAGCACCTTTGGGACAACCATGACCTGGATGACTGAAAATCTCTACAAACTTTTAGCTATACAATTTGGGATGAACACTCTTTGAATGGTGTGGGAGTAGGAACAGATTTCCAGAGGAAAAAAAATTACAGACTGCAGGAACCAGGAGCACCACTCAGGTGACCCTGAGGACACAGATAAACCTCCAAGTGGCCTCAACGACCCTCTAAAAGAATGCAGATGACCAGCTGTCTGCAAGGGATATAAATCCTTCCATTCCCCCACTGCCCTGTCAAAGTTGAAGAAGCTTCTTGGATGAGAAGCAAGACGTCTTCAAAAAAAACAACAAAAAAACAACAACAAGAAAGTCCAGTTGCCAGATGAAATGAGAGGCACTGGACATAAACTTGTGGCTTCTTTATACATTTATAAATATAATTTGATATTCAAATTTACAGCAGTCTTTGTCACCATCCAGAAAGAACAAAGACAAGTTAGTCAAGAACATAGGAACATCACGAGGTAAACCCAAAGGTGCTTTTTCTTTCTGGATGGTGACAAAGACTGCTGTAAATTTGAATATCAAATTATATTTATAAATGTATAAAGAAACCACAAGTTTATGTCCAGTGCCTCTCATTTCATCTGGACAGCTGTTGTGCAATTCCCTGACAGTATAAAAGAATACTTCAGGAGTGAGCAAGAGTTATCCTTTCTCTTCAAGGTCGCGTTTCCCTTAGAAACCACCTGCTTTGGGCTGTTTGCCCAGAATGAGAACTGAAGCAAGTCATGGAGGCGACTGGAAACAGACATCTTCTTTCATTCTTCTGACTTCTTTTATTTCTCACTGACAAGCTGATATCTCGACCTGTTTCTCTTCCTGACACATCCTGCACAAGCTTCCGAGCAGCTGTCTTCCAAGGAAGGGACAGAAAACAATTATCAAAGTCCTTTCAAAATTAGAGCCTGGCCTACATGAGGTGTGATGTAAAGGCTAGAAAGAAGCGGGCATCACAAAAATGACAACTTCAATCTCTAACTTTCATAGCTCATACTAGCAAACCTGTTTCAACTTAGACAAGGTTGAAAGGCCCATTGTTCTGATCAGGGACAATTAACGATGACTGAAAAGCAAGACGGTTAGATTCGTCTGCTTCATGTAGTCTAGCTCTTTAAGATCCTACATTGTCAGGGCAAGTCACCGATATATAAACAGAGAGCAAGCTCCTCTCCGTTCTAGCACTGATGACATTACCTAGTGGGGTGATGAAATGTCTGCAAGCTCAGAGAGCACCAAAGATACCACAATTTCCATATTGTTGCCAAGAACTCAATATGGTCGTGTCTATATAATAACTAAGAGTTGACTCAACTCTAGAACTTGGGTGGGAGACCAAGATGATTGCAAAATTCAAACATGGCCATAGCAAACCGTATCCATATAGTTTTCTGGAAAACAATGGGGTCACCAGTAATCGAGCTAGATCTGAACAGAAATCAAACCCTACTCCCTTCTGGCATTGATGATGTTACTCAGGTGGGTAATGAAACATTTGCAAGAAAATAACCAAGCAAACAAGCAGCCAAATGATTGTCCAAACTTTTCTTGAAAATCTCCAGTGATGGATCACTCACAATGTCTGAAGGCAAGTCGTTCCACTAATTAATCATTCTCTCTGTCAGACAATTTCTCTTTATTTCCAGGTTGGTCCGTCTATTGCTTCTTGTACGATGCAGTCCACCAATTCATCTTAGTTTCATCTGTTTTTCTAGACAGCTGGGTATATTTCAGTGATGGGTTTCAATTATTTTTATTACCGGTTCTGTGGGCGTGGTTTGGTGGGTGTGGCATAGCTTGGTGGGCGTGGCTTGGTGGGCACGGCAGGGGAAGGATACTGTAAAACCTCCATTCCCTCCCCACTCCAGAGGAAGGATACTGTAAAATCTCCATTCCCACCCCACTCCAGGGGAAGGATACTGTAAAATCCCCATTTCCTCCCAATCAGCTGGGACTTGGGAGGCAGAGAATAGATGGGGCCATCAGAATTTTTACTACCGGTTCTCCGAACTACTCAAAATTTCCACTACTGCTTCTCCAGAACTGGTTAGAACCTGCCGAAACCCACCTCTGGTATATTTCCAAATGAAGCGTTGAGTTTCTTTGCGATTTTAAGAACGTCTATGATGCTTTTGTGTTTTCATAGCTATTCTTTAAATAAAGGTGATCCCGGAGAATTCAACGATGCAAACCGAGAGAGTGGTGATTACACTTTCAAAGCTCCAAATCATCAAAATGTCTCAAAACAGTTTGAGAGAAGTTCAATATAAATTGAAGGGAAGGTAAATACAGGTTTAATTATGAATGAAAGGCTAAAGTGAACACCGGGAAGTGTGAATGAATGTCAGTCAGGTTATTATGGGTGTACAGTATACGGAACTAGAAATTCACATGTCAATCATATTCACGCTAGGTCATGCTAGCATATGTCATGCTAGGTTGAATGGTGATAATGGGAAAAATGAGTGTGCTGTGGGACCCGCCATCTGGAACAAGCTCCCCCCAGAGATAAGGAGGCTTCAGGACTTACGCACCTTCCACCGCGCCCTGAAAACATTTTTATTCCAACAGGCTGGTCTGACCTAAGTCTCCCCTTTTAAATTGGGTTTTAAAATGTTTTATATAATTGGATGTTTTAAATTTCGTTTCTAAGCCCAAGTTATTTGATCTATTTTAAATAACTTTTAACTTTTATATGTTATTGTATTTTATTTTGGCTGTTCACCGCCGTGAGTCCCTTTTGGGAGTAGGGCGGTATATAAATTTGAATAATAAAATAATAAATAAAATAAATAAAAAACAGTGCAAATAGTGTAAAAATTATGCTTTTAGAATCATAGGGCTGGAAGGGACCTTGGAGGTCTTCTAGTCCAACCCCTTCCCTGAGTAGGAGTTCTTATATTATCCCAGACAAATGGCTGTTCAATCTTTTCTTGAAAACCTCCAGTGATGGAGCACCCACCAGTCTGGGAGGCAAACTCTTCCATTGATTAATCATTCCTATTGCCAGGAAATTCTTCTTTATTTCTAGGTTGGCCCTCCCTCTGATGAGCTTCCATCCATTGCTCCTTATCCTGCCCTTGTGATGGAGAATAAATCATTTTCCCATTCTCTGTGACAGCCCTTCAAGTATTGGAAAATACGATCATGTCTCCCTTTGCTCTTTGTTAGGCTTAACATACCTAGTTCCTTTAGCTGTTCATTGTACAGTTTAGCCTCCAGACTCCTGATCATCTTTGTTCCTCCTCTCTGCACTCTTTCTAGGACAATGATGGCGAACCTTTTCCGGCACCGAGTGCCCAAACCGGAACGTCGTGCATGCGCTAGAACACCATAAACCAGGGGTGAAATGTAAAATTTGTTACTATCAGTTCTGTGGGCATGGCTTGGTGGTGGTGGGGGTAATGTGACTGGATGGGCGTGGCCAACTTTTTTTTAAAAAAACTTTTCAAAGCATTTTTTTCTAATGCTTTGAAAAGCCTCTGCCGATCAGGCAACTCAGCTGGGATCGTCAGAGACTTTTCAAAGCATTTTTTTTTAACCACCTCTTTGGCCAAGAGGTTGCAGAAAAAAATGCTTTGAAAAGACTCTGATGATCCCAGCTGAGCCGTGCAATCATCAGAGGCTTTTTTTTTTAACTTTTAAAAGTATTTTTTCGTCGGAAGAAGTTGTAGAAAAAATGCTTTTAAAAGTTAAAAAAAGGGCCTCTCATGATCATGCAGCTCAGCTGGGCATGGGGGGGGTGGGGGGCACAGGGATTTTTGTTACCGGTTCTCTGAACCACCCGCTCTCATCGCTACTGGATCGGGTGATCCGGTCCGAATCGGGAGCATTTCACCCTGCCGTAAACCCAAAGACCAGCTGGCCGGTGTTTTGGCTGTTTTGGGCTGTTTTTTGTGCTGTTCTCACACCATTTTTGGACTGTTTTTGTCGGAAAATGGCCTGGAAAACAGCCTGGTTTTGGACATTTTTGGAGTAATTTTTAGGCTGTTTTCTGGTGCTCTGGTGCCCACAAAGACCAGCTGGCTAGCACGCCAGAAACGAAAAGAGCAGCTGTTGACGGCATGCGTGCCCCCAGAGAGAGCTCTGCGTGCCACTCTGTTACGCATGCCATAGGTTCACCATCACAGTTCTACGGTCTCAACATCTTTCTTGGAGCGACCAGAACGGGATGCAATATTCCAAAAAAGCCAACACAGTTCTGGGCTGTATAAACAGAGGGATAGAATCAAGATCCCGTGAAGTGTTAATACCACTTTATAATGCCTTGGTAAGGCCACACTTGGAATACTGCATTCAGTTTTGGTTGCCACGATGTAAAAAAGATGTGGAGACTCTAGAAAGAGCGCAGAGAAGAGCAACAAAGAGGATTAGGGGACTGGAGGTTAAAACAAATAAAGAATGCTTGCAGGAACTGAGTATGTCTAGTTTAATGAAAAGAAGGACCAGGGGAGACATGGTAGGAGCCTTCCAATATCTCAGGGGCTGCCACAAAGAAGAGGGAGTCGAGCTATTCTCCAAAGCACCTGAGGGCAGGACAAGAAGCAATGGGTGGAAACTAATCAAGGAGAGAAGCATCTTAGAACTAAGGAGAAATTTCCTGACAGTGAGAACAATTAATCAGTGGAATAACTTGCCTGCGGAAGTTGTGAATGCTCCAACACTGGAAGTTTTTAAGAAGAGGTTGGATAACCATTTGTCTGAAGTGGTGTAGGGTTTCCTGCCTAAGCAGGGGGTTGGACTAGAAGACCTCCAAGGTCCCTTCCAACTCTGTTATTCTATTCTATTTTAGAATAACAGAGGCCTCAGTGGCCTCAGTGGTGCAATATACTATCACTTCTTATGATTTTGATGCTGTCTTTCTGTAGATACAGCTTAGGTCTGCATTGGCTTTTGTGGCAGCTACAACATATTGCTGACCCATATTTAAGCAGTGATCCACGAGGAGACCTCATTCCCACACCCAGGCACTACTGTTGAGCCAGGTACTAATCATTCTATATCTGTATATTTGATTTTTCCTGCCTAAGTGCAAACCTTACTTTTTTCACCACTGCACTGCATCTTGTTGGATAGGGCCCAATGCTCAGATCTGTCAAGAATCTTCTGAATTTTGAGTCTAACTTCCAAAATGTTAGCAATTCCCTCCTAGCTTTGTGTCATTAAGGTAGTTTTTTTTTGTTTTTTTTTTTAAAGGTATGGAGCGGAAAGGAGATAAAAGAATTCAAAAAAGGCAATGGGCCATTTACAGACACAAGAATGAATGAAAATGGTGATTGTTTGAGGAGAAACTGCATAGAGAATAAGATCTACTTTCAATACATGGTTTAAACATTAATCTATTCATATGTACATATCTCTTCAAAGGGAATGTTTGAAAGAAGCCTGACGTTTTATATTCATAATGAAAGATTGAGAGAATTAGTGAAAGATAGTAAGGGGTGAAAGATTCTAAGTATGACATCCTTGGCGGTGTCAAGAAATGATCTTTGGAAAAAAGCTCTCTAATGAAAGCAATGACGGGGAAGAGAGAGGTCCTATATAAAAGGAAAAAAAAGTTTGAAGATGGTTAAGTCTCCCAGGAGAATGAAGGAAATTGAACATAAAGAAAGAGGAGGCAGAAGCTGCTAGGAACAGAATGAAAAGAATTATATTACAGAGTGCTATAAAAATGAATGGAGATATGATGATGATGAGAACATAAAAAAGAATTTTTGGTGAAATGATGAGACAGGGAGACTGAAGATGGAGAAAATGTATATAGGTAGTCCTTGATTTATAACCACAAAGGTAGAGATGACCAAGCCAAACCTGAGGGAGGCGTCAAATGCATCATCAGTCTCGAGTCCCTTCGCACCCACAAGAGATCTAAAAGTCCAGCCCACCTTGAATTCCACTGACTCTTATCTACCGCCAATTTGCTTGGACGGTTAGTAGTTCAGATTCTTGTAGAGAGTGTTAGCATGTAATAAACCTGAAGTCATTTGGAGCCCTGGTGGGGCAGTGGTTAAAATGCAGCATTGCAGGCAGAAACTCTGCCCACAGCCAGGAGTTCGATCCTGATGGGCTCAAAATTGACTCTGCTTTCCATCCTTCCGAAGTCAGTAAAACGAGGACCCAGATTGTTGGGAAAAATATGCTGACTGGGTATATCCCTGCAGTTTCCCTGCCAAGATTTCAGAAGTGTTTTGCCATTACGAATGAAAGCAGATATACACATGTCCCAGGATAATGATGCAAGATTGAATTTGGGTCAGTCACTGGGACCAGAGATTTACTCTTTGAAGGTATGTTTTGCCATTACCTGCTTCCTAGGGCTAAAAGAGAGGAACTGGCCTAAGGTCAGTGGTGGGATTCAGCCAGTTCGCACCACTTCGGGAGAACTGGTTGTTAACTTTCTGAGCAGTTTGGCAAACTGGTTGTTGCAAGAAATCATTAAGGCATAGAACTGATTGTTAAATTACTTGAATCCCACCACTGCCTAAGGTTACCCAACTAGTTTCATGCCTAAAGTGGGTTTTTAGTCTGATATCTTAACCATCACATCATATTGTGATGTGTCCAATGCAGCCGCGCGGGGAATTATGGGAGCGACGTGGCGCTCCCACGTGACACCTCTCCTGCGCGAGCTGCACTGGCTCCCGGTGGTCTTCCGGGTGCGCTTCAAGGTGTTGGTGATCACCTTTAAAGCGCTCCATGGCTTAGGACCTGGGTACTTGCGGGACCGCCTTCTGCCGCCAATAGCCTCCCACCGGCCAGTACGCTCGCACAGAGAGGGCCTCCTCCGGATGCCGTCGGCTAGACAGTGTCGGCTGGCGACCCGCAGGGGGCGCCCGCCCTCTGGAATGACCTACCCCCGGAGATACGTAGGATTCCAGATCTCCGGACCTTTCGTCGGGCCCTTAAAACCCACTTATTCCATCTAGCTGGGCTAGCCTGATCCCATCCTCCGTTTTTAAATTTGAATTTGATTTTAAATTGGGTTGTTTTAATTCTCGGCCAAATGATATTTAATGATTTTTAATTGTTTTTAACTTTTATGTACTATGTTTTATTCTGGCTGTTCACCGCCTTGAGTCCGCAAGGAGAAGGGCGGTTTATAAATTGAAAAAATAAATAAATAAATAAATAAATAAATAAATAAATAAATAAATAAATATTGATTCTCCATGAAGAAATTACAAGGTGTTTAAGTGTGCCAAGGAAAAGTATTGGCCAAATTCTCACTGAAAGGGTACGAAAGGTGAGAATGAATAAGTTTACGAAGTGCAGCATGTTGAAGAAGTACGGAACAGACTCTGCTCTTCAGCCGGTCACTGAGAAATGTTTGGATATAAGCAAGCTTTTTTTTTTTTAATGTCTATTGATTTAGAGGAAGCATATGACAAAGAGTGCAGGTTTGCATTACAAAATATATTGTTCAGATATGAAGTACAGAGGAAGGACATTTGCTGAATGCAATAACATGGTGAGTTGGCCACAGTCAGTTGTCCTAGAGTCTTCACATACAAGGAACTAGAAATTGTAAAAGGAATAAGTGGAAAGGAATAGTTAAGAAGCGGGTGTGATAAGACAAGAACTAATAGGTTCAACAATAAATGGGTTCTGAATGAACGTGTCAGGATTCTGATGGATGCCCTACTTAAATCATGAGCCTCAAGCCAAGCTTCAAAAGAAATCCAGTTATTTATGAGGAGCTTCATGTTGGCACATTCCCAAGTGAAGTCAGCTCTGACCCTACGTAATTTACGCCCCAATCATGACCCTGTTTTCTCCCCCCCCCCCCCAGGGTGTGTCATCAATCACATTTGCCAATGGAGCCATTTCGCAGGTTGTAGAGAGCACTCCCCTCCGGCCGTTGTGGGTAACCCTGGGATACAACCTTAAGAGAGATAAGTCTGGAATATGCATCTGTCTTTAACTGCTGTGCCGTTTCGTCGATTTCCCATCCCCCCTTTGCTTATGGCAACTCGAGAGCAGGCCAGGGACGCTTTGCAAGTTGACAGAACGTGGACTGAATACAGCTAATCTAGTTGAAATGTTAATGATCCATGTATGATATGCCATAGGCTAAATAAATAAATAATAAATCGTCACCACCCCCATTACCTTCAGAATCCAAACCAACTCTCGGTGGATTGGGTTTCCACACCATGGCAAAGCACAGAAAACCCAAACGAGTCCACAAATCCAGCTGGGCATATTAGAAACACACGACTACTAAGTATTTAGCTGACTCGCTAAAGAAAGATGTTGCACTAACAGAGCCAGCTGGGATTGCTGGGCAACGTGGATAAGAAGATCCTATTTTTCTTGTGTTCTGCTTGTAAGGTTTCCCAAAAGAATCCGAGATAAGATTGCCTTAGGAGAGGGAAAGTGCAACGTTCTTTATTTGAGTGTTAATTGGTTAATGTGCCATTGATTTCTGGAACCAAACTAATCTTGGCAGGGGGAAAAAATGTAATAGCTTTGGGGCTTCATTTCTCTCTCACCCATTTGTCCTCTCTCTGATTCTTCCTCCCACACACAACCAGCTACTCTAGTTAAGTTTTATGCAGTCAAAGACACATGAAAGAACAATAGTAAGTCTTTTTGACAACTCTATACATCTGGTCTTACTAAGTTGAAAGCCATTGCAAAATAGTTTCTGCCTGAAGTTCTTTATGCGTAATCTGTTGGGACTTGTTGTGGTCCACCAGCAACCTGAGGAGCTGGCAGCAGAGTTGGACAGTGAGGAGACTGGGAAGGACCATGGGACAGTCCTGGAGTCTGGGGAAGGCTTGGACAAGGGCTGTGCATCGGAGGCAAAGAAAGGGACATCTGGGACGTACATGCTGCCTTCGGAGCCTCCAGAGGCAGACCTCAGTGAGGCAGAGGAACAGGGGAAGCCTGTTCCCAATGTGCACATGCACAGAACTGCCAGAAGGCAAGAACAGTTAAAACAAAAGGGACGACTTGGGAGAAAGGCCTGGAGATGATTGGCCCTTTCCATAAGACTTAAAAGAGGAGCAAAGGCATGTGGCCCTTTGCAGGAAGCAACGTTTGTTCATTCGGTTCATCTTAAAGCCTGAAGCTCTGTTTGATTCTGGACTCCATGTGGCTTTGCCAATTAGGTCTTTGGCAGCGTGTCAAGGGAGATAAAGGTGGGTGATTATCCCGAAGGACTTTTCCAGAAGGACTCTTTATAACTAATTCGAACTCATCTGTGAATAAACAGAATTCATAGCTGTTGCAATAAAAGCAGTTTTTGGGACTACTCATGTGTTTTAATGACTCAGGAAGCCTAGGTCAGAACAGGACCCACCAATTTTATGTTCTCTAGGCAGATTCCTTCGAGTCCTTTGTACTGAAAGGCGATCTAACCGGTCAGTCCTAGAGGAGATCAACCCTGACTGCTCTTTAGAAGGCCAGATCCTGAAGATGAAACTCAAATACTATGGCTACCTAATGAGGACTCACTGGAGCCTAATGCTGGGAAAGATTGAGGGCAAAAGAAGAAGTGGATGACAGAGAATGAGGTGGTTGGATGGAGTCACTGAAACAGTCAGCAGGAGCTTAAATGGTCTCTGAGGGATGGTCGAGGACAGGAAGGCCTGGAGGAACGTTGTCCATGGGGTTGTGATGCGTCGGACACGAATTCACAACTAACAACAACAAGGCAGATTCAAGCCCTATCCTGAATATATTTGGAGTGTATGAGTATTCTTGATGGAGTCTTGATGGGGTCTTGATAGTACGGTGTGAAGGTTAAGATGTTAGACTGGCACCTGGGACCCAGGACATCCTCCATCCACTTTTCCCTCAGCCTAACCTACCACCCTGAGATGCTGTAGAGCAAAATTGGAGTTACTCTTGAAAGTAAGGCAAATTAGAAATTGCACTGATGATGTTACATAGTTGGGTAATGAAATGTCTGCAAGAAAACAGCCAAGCTCAGAGAGCCCCAATGGGTGGAAGCTTGTCAAAGAGAGATGCAACTTAGAAGTAATTCCCAAGGTGCTTCTTTCAAGAGGCAACTGGACTTTCTGATTTTTCTTTGAAGACATTTGTCTTCTCATCCAAGAAGTTTCTTCAGTTCTGAAGCTTCTTGGATGAGAAGCAAAATGTCTTCAAAGAAAAACCAGAAAATCCAGTTGCCTCTTGAAGAAAGCACCTTTGGGACAACCATAACCTGGATGACTAAGAATCTCCATAGTAAGTTAGAAGTAAGGAGAAAAATTTATGACAATAGTTCTCAATCAAGTGAGAACAATCAACCAAAAATGCCTCATGGAGTTGTGGCTGCTTCATCACTGGAGGTTTTCCAAAATACTGGACAATCATTGGACTGGAATGGTTTAAGACTCCGGCCTTCAGCAAGGGTTTAGACTAGAAGACCTTCAAGGTCCCTTCCAGTCCTATGATTCCACGATCTCCATCCTCCAGTCTGCACCACTGAGAAAAGATACCCTTGAAGAATTTGGTGATCCTCATCTAAAGGTTAATTGGGACTGTAATTGGGAAGTCACCTTTGGTTATTCCTATGATTGACCCAGTCTAGCAGGGAATTGTACAAATGAAGTCAGAGACGCTGACACAAACTTGTAGTTTTATATAAATAAATATATTTTATATCTGTATTTACAGCAAACAAGATAGGCAGGCAAACAGAAGCATCATGGGATAAATCACAGAACATACAGAAGAAAAAAAGGCGGGAAAAAAGGGATACTCCCCCTCCACACCCACAGCAACCAATCACAACACAGATTGCCTCATGCAGGAGCCAGCCCTCTCCAGTCAATCAACTGTAATTGTGTCTTCTGGCTTATTCTACAAACTTGCTATTCCAGCTGCTAAATTTAATTGAAATATCTTAATAAAAATTGAGGCAGAGGAATGTGTGTGTGTGTGTGTGAATCACAAAGCATACAGAGCACATCAGTAACATCATGAGGTAAATCAAACAGCATACAAAGAAAAAAAAGGCGGGAAAAAAGGGATACTCCCTATCCACACGCACAGCAACCAATCACAGTGCAGTTTGCCTCATACAAGAGCCAGCTCTCTCCAATTAATCAACTATAACTGTGTGTTCTGGCTCAGTGTAAAACCCAATTGCTCCAACTACTAAATTTAAATATCTTAATAAAAATTGAGGTAAATAGATAGATAAATAGATAGATAGATAGATAGATAGATAGATAGATAGATAGATAGATAGATAGATATAGATTTACTTACTTACTTACTTACTTATTTATTTATTTATTATATAATCTTTATATAATTTATTATATAAAATAAGAATAGATAAATTTATATAATTTTTATAGATTTATCAACATAGATATATAGCTATAGCTATAGAGAGATAAATTTATACAAATATACAAATATATAAATCTCAGAGCATACGGGGACACATCAGCAACATCATGAGGTGAATCAAACAGCATATACAGCCCACAGAAGAAAGAGGCGGCAAAAAAGGGATACTCCCCCTCCACACCCACAGCAACCAATCACAGCGCAGATTGCCTCAAGCAGGAGCCAACTCTCTCCAATCAACCAACTATAATTGTGTATTCTGGCTCATTGTACAGATGGTTCTGGACCGTCTTTCCCTATGGGACATTTTTTGTGCACCTGAGCACTGATATGTCTTTTCTCATTCCTTTCTCCGAAGCAACCACCGAGACTCCTTCAGCCTTTACTCATAGGACATCTCCTCAAGTGCTTTTCTGTCATAGGTTCAGTTCCTTTTCTGTGGAGTCCTTGGTGCTCTTTGAGTTTGGTTGTTTAATTGCAGACCACGGCTCCAGCTACTAAATTTACATATCCTAACACATCCCCACGACTGACCCATTCCTTTGGGAGATCAAAAGTGAAGGCCTGTTTGGAAGACTAACTTTCTCAAGAAAAGGGAGTCCGTGAGGAGAGCAGAAACTTCCTTGACATTGCTATCTGTCCTCAGTCATTTGAGGTCATTTTCATCTCCACTCAGCTTCTGGCTCGAGTAATAAAACCAGTCTGGAGAGGAAAAAAAATGCCTGCAGCAACAGAGCAGGGATGCTCAAAGATGAACAGACCAAAGGCTACCTGCATACAAATTGGGAACTCTTCAGCAGCCCAACCGCACATTGAAATTCCTTCTTTTTTTCCAGATGGGCCCTGAGGGGCACCCAGTGAATCATATAGACATAGAATTGTGGAATCATAAGGACCACAAGGATCATCCAGTCCAATCTTCTGCAATATGCAGAAAAACCAATTAAGAGGTAGCTGTCCAGCTCCTTCTTAAAAGCCCCCAGAGATGAATTTACAACCTCTAGAGGTAGACTAGTCCACTGTTCACCAGAAAGTTTTCCCTTATATTTTAATGAAATCTGAGGAGTTTCTAGCTACACCTTTCAATTCCGGTCCTAGTTTTCATAGCCATAATAGTTCTTGACCGTCTTTCCCTATGGGACATTTTTTGTGCACCTGAGCATTGATATGTCTTTTCTCATTCCTTTCTCTGAAGTAACCACCGAGACTTCTTCAGCCTTTACTCATTGGAAATCTCCTCAAGTGCTTTTCTGTCATAGGTTCAGTTCCTTTTCTGTGGAGTCCTTGGTGCTCTTTGAGTTTGGTTGTTCAATTGCAGACCTTTCATTACCCAGCTAAGTAACATCAAGTGTGCTGGAAGGGAATGGGGTTTATGCAGTGATGGGATTCAGCCGGTTCGCACCACTTCGGGAGAACCAGTTGTTAACTTTCTGAGCAGTTTGGCAAAGTGGTTGTTGGAAGAAATCATTAGGGCAGAGAACCGGTTGTTAAATTACTTGAATCCCACCACTGGGTTTATGGAGTGGAGAATGAGAAAGGGAGGAGGAGGAGGAGGAGGAGGAGGAGGAGGAGGAGGACTGTGGGGTCCTTTGGTGCTGTCTAAACTTGGCTGCTTTCTTGCAGACATTTCATTACCCAACTAGGGTACCTATAGTAACTACCTAACAACAAGAGTATTGGAAGGCAATACTCAGGCAATATTCAGCAGGTTCTGACAGGTTCTGGAGAACCAGTAGTGGAAATTTTGAGTAGTTTGGAGAACCCTGAAGTGCCACTTCTGGCTGGCCCCAGAGTAGGGAGGGAATGGGGATTTTGCAGTATCCTTCCCCTGGAGTGGGGTGGGAATGGAGATTTTGCAGTATCCTTCCCCTGTCATGCTCACCAAGACATGCCCACCAAGCCACATCAAATGCACCAAATCACGCCAACGGAGCTGGTAGTAAAAAAAAATTGAATTTCACCACTGCTTGAGGGGAATGGGATTTATGGGTGGAAAATGAGAAATGGAGGAGGGGGACTGTGGAGTCCTTGGTGTTCTCTGAGCGTGGCTGTTTTCTTGCAGATATTTCGTTACCCAACTAGATAGCATCATCAGTGCTAGAAGGGACTAGGATTTGCTCTCTGTTTATACTAGGTAACACCATCAATGTTGGAAGGGAATGGGGTTGAGAAAGAGGAGGAGGATTGAGGGCCCTTGGTGCTCTCTGCATTTGATTATTTTCTTGCAGACATTTCTGGAAGAAAATAATTCTTGATTGCAGATTGAATCTGCAGTTATTTGTCTGCTAGTTAGTACCATCTCCACTGGTTGCCTAGAAATCATAAAAGCCTCCCTCCCCCGACCCTTGACTAGGGGTGAAATGCTCCCGGTTTGGACCGGATCACTTGATCCGATAGTGATGTCGGCAGGTGGTTCGGAGAACCGGTAGCAAAAATCCCTGCCCACCCTGCCATGCCCAGCTGAGCCACATAATCATCAGAGGCTTTTTTTTTTTTAAACTCTTCGGCCAAAAAAATGCTTTTAAAAGTTAAAAAAAAAAGCCTCTGATGATCGTGCGGCTCAGCTGGGATTGTCAGAGGTTTTTAAAAAGCATTTTAAGAGGTTGTAGAAAAAAATGCTTTTAAAAGCCTCTGACAATCCCAGCTGATTTACCTAATCGTCAGAGGCTTTTAAAAGCATTTTTAAAAGTTAAAAAAAAAAGTTGGCCACGCCCACCCAGTCACATTAAACCCACCCCCCACCAAGCCACACCCACAGAACCAGTAGTAACAAATTTTACATTTCACCACTGCCTCCGATCCTTCCCTTTTCAAAGCCTTTACAAAACAATGGATTTCATTCAATGGTGAACACTATTATTCAGAATTACCCAAACACTTAGAAAGGTTAACCTTCTCTTTTGTAAATTAGCTCAGCCAGAGTCATAGATATTTAATATGGACTTTTGAACTGTGCAGGTGGTGGAATTAGGTGGACCTTTCCAAGTGTGGGATTTTATAATAATATGAAAACAGGCAGTAACTGTATCACAACTTTCTTTTTTTTACCCTATGACCATACAGCTTGAACTACAGTTCCATTTGTTCTCAGGAAACATATTTTTTTAAAAACGCTTCTTTCTGATCATTTGTTTGGTCCTTTATGCAATGATTTTTTTTTAAAAAAGTGCTTTGTTATACACAGCCTTGTCACTATTAATGAGCACTATGAATATAGAAGTGAGATTTAAATTGCTTCCAACAAAGACGGGCCCCATGCTTTCAAAAGTCATGTCATGCCTAGTGGGATTTAAGTGTTTTTAAGTGGTAAGCAAAGTT
The DNA here is from genome assembly GCA_038048745.1 of Coluber constrictor foxii. Taxonomy (NCBI): domain Eukaryota; kingdom Metazoa; phylum Chordata; class Lepidosauria; order Squamata; family Colubridae; genus Coluber; species Coluber constrictor. The sequence continues at coordinate 161,695 of JAWJVD010000126.1, read as the reverse complement.
TCTCATAAGGGCAATGAAAAGAAACACGAATGACTTATGACATACAAATCTGGGACTATCAAGGTCACATTCAACTAAGAGCAAAAAATGCCTTCATGGGAAAGGGAGAAAGCACAGCATTAAGTTAGATACGGTGTGACTGCTTTTTAATTGCAATGGCCATTTATTGTAGGGAAGGTGAGTGAGTTTGGACCAGAGGTGGCATTCAGCCGGTTCGGTAGTAGTGACCTATGGGTGGGCCCATCACCCACCCTGGTGCTATGCTGTCCTATTTAGCCACATTTTCTAAGCCATGCACATGTGTGCAAGCCATGCATGTGAGCAAAACCCATGTGTGGAAGGCGAAAGAAACTGAAGCAAGTGTGCCTGTGCGCTCACATTTTCGGTGCATAGCAAACCAGTGGTAAAATAATATGAAACCCACATCTGGTTTGGACATTCCTTGGATGAGTGAGAAACCCTCTTTTTCAATTTACTGCATGTAGTTTATAAAGAAGGGGAATATATATATGTATGTATGTATGTAGGTAGGTAGGTAGGTAGGTAGGTAGGTAGGTAGGTAGGTATGTGTGTGTATATATATATATATATATATATATATATATATATATATATATATATATATATATATATATATATATATATATATATATATATATATATATATATATATATATATATATGTGGTCTCCTCAGTTCTTATTTATAGAGAAATGCATAAATAATAACAGGAAGAGCCCAGCAACAAACAACAGATGTTGGATGATAGAATGAATCTTGGTTCATACGGATAGTCTGCAACTTACAACACTTTGTTTAGTAACCGTTCAAAGTTACAATGGCACTGAAAATAGTGACTTATGGGTGTCTTTCTCACAACAATTGAAGCATCCCCATGGTCAGGTGATTAAAATTCAGATGCTCGGTAATGGACTCATATTTACGACGGTTGCAGTTGTCCTGAGGTTAAGTGATCCCCTTTTGTGATCTTCTGACAAGCAAAGTCAATGGGGAAGGCAGATTCAATTAACAACGGAGTTACTAATTTAACAACTGCAGTGATTCATTTAAGAAATGTCTCATGCTCTCTGTTAGATCGGCGCAGGAAAGAAGAGTGACCAGCTGAGTTCAAGAAACAACGTTTAATAACGAGAACTGAACTGCCTGTGCGCTGCCGGAGCTCTCCTTATATTTGCTCCGGCAGACGCACCGCCCACTGACAGGGATTCAAAACTCCCGCCGAAAGGATCTTCAGCCAATCCCAGGCGGATGTCCTTATAAGGACATAACACTCCTCCCCCCTAGTTCTTAGTCAGTCTATCAGGGAAATAATCACTGATATAAACAGGACATCTACGTGCCCGCGTAGACCTGCGCAGTTCATAGTTCGGATGGGCACTGTCCTGGACGGGAGGTGTCTGCTCTGCTCTGGGCTCCTGTCTCGGTACCGGGCTGGATCTGGCCGTAGAGGACGCGGGCTCTGTTCCCGAACCTCCGGCCGGGTCTCGGCCCTTCGCCTGCTGTGGATGCTGGTCTCCCTCGTTTCTGCACGGATCCTGAGATCGCCGGTGTGGCTCTCTGCGGTGGACCGGTCCGGAACTCCTGAGCCTCGGTAGGTCCCTGGGTTCCCCTCGGTTCCCTGCTGGGCTCGGGTCGCGTCGGTCTGGGTCAAGGTGCGAATTCGGCGGAGGTGGCTGGGCTAACCCCGGGGATCCCCTGGTTGAGTCCGGCTTACTCCCGGGATGACGGGTGGATGACTCGGGTGACGGTTCGACTCTGTCGGGGTGATGTAGGCCTACCTTGCAGGGGTGGTGTAGGCCTTCTCGGCACGGCTGGTTAGCGGGAGGTGCTTTAGCGGTTAGCGGAACGCTGGGTTGTTCGCCCATGCCTGGTTGGTGTTGGCCTACCCTGCTGGGGTGGTGGTGGCCTTCCTCGCAGGGTTGGTCTTCTGCGCTGTCAGTGAGTTGTTGTGGGGTGTTCTGATGAGTTGGCTGGAGGTCCCCGTCTCTGGGCTGTCGGTTGCCCACTTCGCAGGGCTGCTGTTGGCTCCCCCTGCTGGGTTGTCCCCGGTCTACTTGGTCTTGGTTGCTCGCGTCTGCTGATAGATTCGGCGCCAAGGTGCTCGATTCTCTTGCTAGTTGGCGGCCTCCCTCGTCTGGGTGGGGTAGTCCTACCTCGCCAGGGTGGTTCGGGCCTGCTCTGTCGGGGAGGTTTGGGCCTACCTCACAGGGGTGGTTTAGGCCTACCTCGTCGGGGCAGTTTAGTCCAACCTCGTCGGGGTGTTTTAGGCCTACCTCGTCGGGGTGGTTTAGGCCTACCTCGTCTGGCTGGTTTTCACCCACTTCCCTCCACCTTTTGCGGAGCTGGTCGAGATGACGTCTCACGATCTGTCCATCTTCTAGCTCAACGCGATAGGATTTGGGACCGGTTGTGCTGTGTACTGTAGCTTTAAGCCATTTAGGCGAGCCGTGGAAATTTAAAGCGAACACGGCATCGCCGATGGAAAACAGGCGAAGCTGACGGCTGGCAGATGCGGGAACCTCTGAAGTATATTGCGGGTGCAGTCTGTCCAGGGGTGACCGGAGTCGCCTGCCCATCAAAAGTTCTGCAGGGCATTTCCGGGTGGCAGAGTGGGGTGTGATGTGCTGTGTCAGCAGGAATGTATCAATGCGTTCCTGCCAGTCCCCAGGTCCCATCTTGGCGAGCGACTCCTTCGTGAGCCTCACCATCCGTTCAGCCTGTCCATTTCCGGCCGGTCTGTAAGGGGCAGAGAGGGCATGGCGGATGCCCAGCCCTGCGAGGAAAGTCTCCATGGGCACGGACGTAAGTTGAGGACCGTTGTCCGAGACTAATACGTCAGGGAGTCCATGGGTGGCAAACAGACGCCGGAGAGCTCGGATTGTGGCTTCCGTCGTGGTTGATGCCATGGGGACGACTTCCAGCCATTTGGAGTAGGCATCCACCACGATGAGAAGATGGTGCCCATGAATGGGGCCAGCAAAGTCTATGTGAATGCGCGACCAAGGGGAGCTGGGGGTTTCCCAGGGCGTCGGATCAGACTGAGGGGGTGCAGGTCTGACTTCTTGGCACGGGCTACACCTGGCGACCCATTGTTCAATGTCTTTGTCCAGGGTTGGCCACCAGACGTAGCTCCGTGCCAGGGCTTTCATCCGGACAATGCCCGGGTGTCCTTTATGCAGCGCGGCCAGAGTCCGTTTCTGTAAGGAGCCGGGAATCAGCACCCTGTCTCCCCATAGCAAACAGCCGCGCATGGTGGACAGCTCCTCTTGCTTGCGGCTGAAGGGCAGGAAGTCGTTGCTGTCAATGCGGGTTGGCCAGCCTCTTAATACCCAAGACTGGACTTGGCGAAGGATGGGGTCAGCCCTCGTGTGCGTAGCGACGTCGGCAGATGTTACTGGACAGTTGGTGTCATTGTCAATGTGCAGCAGTTCGATCGTGGGAGCTGGATCCTCCACGGCCTCGGCGGACGGGCATCTGCTGAGCGCGTCGGCGTTCGCGATGGCTTTCCCGGGTTGATGGATGAGGCTGTAGGAGTAGCCGGCGAGGAAAATGGCCCAACGCGTCATGCGTGGGGACATGAAGGCTGGTGTCTGCTTGTCTCCGGCGAGAAGGCCCAACAGCGGCTTGTGATCGGTGACGATGGTGAAACGCCGGCCATAGAGGTACTCGTGGAAGCGCTTCACCCCTGCAACAATAGCCAACGCCTCTTTGTCCAGTTGGCTATAGTTGCGTTCCGTAGTGGACATTGTCTTAGAAAAATAAGCAATGGGGGCTGTACAGCCGGTAGGCAGTTCGTGGCTGAGAACAGCGCCGACGCCGTAGGGTGAAGCATCGCATGTCAGTCTGATGGGCAACGTCTCATTGTATTGAATGAGCACGCTGTCGGAGGTCAGAAGTTCCTTCACGGCTCTAAAGGCAGACTCTTCCTCGCGTCCCCACCTCCAGGGAGCCGCCTTTGCCAGCAAGCGGTGGAGCGGCTCAGCAACTGTGGCTTTCTGCTGGAGGAAAATTGCGTAGAAGTTAAGCAATCCAAGGAAAGCCTGAAGCTCCGCTTTGTTTTTGGGGCTGGGAGCTTCATGGATAGCTTTAACTTTTGATTTGGTGGGGTGGATGCCAGAACTATCTATGAGGTAGCCCAGGAACTCGACTTCCTGTACCCCGATGATGCACTTGTCTCTCCTGACTCTCAGGCCCTTCTCCTGAAACCGTCGTAAAACGAGTCTCAGTCGGTCAAAGAGTTGGGCCCTAGATTCTCCAGAGATCAGTACATCATCGAAGTAAGGCACCACCCCTGGAACGCCTTGGAGAAGGCGTTCCATCATGGATTGGAAAATGCCTGGGGCTGCACTGACCCCAAACTGGAGGCGGTTGCACTTAAACGCGCCTCTATGGGTGACAATTGTCTGCGCCTCCGCCGTTTCCCGATCAACTGGCAGTTGCTGGTAAGCCTGGGCCAGGTCCAGTTTTGCAAAAATTTGGCCCTTGCCGAGTGAGTGCAGCAAGTGTTGCACCACTGGCACAGGGTATGCGCTCTGCGGTAACGCTTTATTGATGGTCACTTTGTAGTCAGCGCAGATGCGCACAGATCCATCCTGCTTCATGGGGGTCACAATGGGGGTCTCCCATGAAGCATGATCGATGGGTTCCAGGATGCCTTGGGCTATCAGCTTATCTAGCTGAGCATCTACCTTAGCCCTCAAGGCAAATGGAACCCGGCGGGGCTTCAGCCGAATAGGGGTAACCCCCTTGTCCAGATTGAAAGAAATGGGTTTCCCTGTAAAGGTCCCTAACTTACCATCGAAGACTTCTTGGAACTCTCCGATGAGTGCGTCGAGTTCGCCTGAGCTAATCTGGTGGATGCCTCCAATAGAAAGCCCCAACGGCTGGAACCACTCCACGCCTAGCAGGGTCGGACGGCTGTGCTCCACGACAGTGATTGGAAGCTGGCCTTGGAACTGCTTGAAGGCGATCTGGAGGTTGGTTCTCCCGAGGACGCCGATGGGATTCCCGCCAAAATCCACCAGCTTAGAATGCAGGGGTTGAAGGTGGCGCTTGCGAAGTGCCGGCTTCAGCTGCTTTATCTGGTGCCAATCGATAATGGAGTAGACGGAGCCGGAGTCGACTTCCATCGTGCACGGCAAGCCTTCTGCCAACAGTGTCACATGGAATTTTGTGGCACTGTTGTTGCTGGTGAGTCCGATGGTCGTTTGGTGAACAGCGCCGCCCTGGGAGTCATTGCGGTCGTCGCGGTTATGCTGGTTCGAGGACCGTTTGGATGGCCTCTGGGTATCGCGGCGATTTTCTTGAGTGCGGGGCTTGATCAATTCAGGAACCGGATCAGAGGCTCTGCATGCCTCGGCGATGTGCCCCTTCTTGAGGCAGCGCCTGCAGGTAGCATCACGCCAGCGGCAGGATTGGCGCGGATGGAGTCCCTTGCAACTGCCGCATTGAGCGGCGCGGCGGCCATCTTTTTGAATTTCCCGCCTAGATGGGTGGGAAACTTTCAAAACGGTCGACTCTCCCTCCGAATCGGTTGGTGTGGCAGAGTCATCGGAGGAATCCGATGCCGGCTTGTGGATCTTATGGATCCCACGGGACTGGCGCATCGCAGCGGCGGCGGTCTCAGAGGTTTCTGCAGCCGTGGCCTCCTCGAGGACGTCCTTCAGGGACAGTCTCTTCCTACTCAGGAACTTTTTCTGCAGGTTGGCATCTCTCATTCCGAAGACGATCCCGTCTCGTAAGGCATTGTCAACATTTTCAAATTCGCAGTTTGCTGCGATTTGTCGCAATGCCGCAACAAAGTCTTTGAGGGATTCGCCTTCCATCTGGTTCCTTTGGCGGAAAGTGAAGCGGTTGGAAATGGGGGTGCCCGTTGGTGCATAGTGGTCTTGCAGGGCAGCCTGGAGATCCACCCAGGACATGACTTCAATGTCTCTGGGTGCGACGAGGTTGACGGCGAGCTCCAAAACATCGGTGCCGCAGTGAGCGAGGAAGAGAGCCCTCTTCCTCTCGTCGTCGATGTTGGTATAGCCGTTCCCCCGGAGGAATTGGCGGAAACGGATCATATAGGAGCTCCATTTCTCCCGGCTGGGGTTGAAAGGAGCCAACGAGGCGAACGGCGCTTGCGGCGTTGCCATTCTTCAGGCCGCGTCGAGTGACTTCAGCTCGTTAAGGCGATCGTGCCACGCGGGGATTCTTCTCTAGTCCTTCGTCGCCAGTGTTAGATCGGCGCAGGAAAGAAGAGTGACCAGCTGAGTTCAAGAAACAACGTTTAATAACGAGAACTGAACTGCCTGTGCGCTGCCGGAGCTCTCCTTATATTTGCTCCGGCAGACGCACCGCCCACTGACAGGGATTCAAAACTCCCGCCGAAAGGATCTTCAGCCAATCCCAGGCGGATGTCCTTATAAGGACATAACACTCTCTACATGGGGCTCCCCTTGAGGAGCACCCGGCTGGTCCAGAATGCGGCCGCGCGAGTGGTTAAGAGGGTAACTCCCCTCTTGCGCGAGCTGCACTGGCTTCTGGTGGTCTTCCGGGTGCGTTTCAAGGTGTTGGTCACCATCTTCAAAGCGCTCCATGGCTTAGGGCCGGGGTATCTACAGGACCACCTTCTGCCACTGAATATCTCCCACCGCCCGATATGCTCTCACAGAGAGGGCCTCCTCAGGGTGCCATCAGCCAGACAATATCGGCAGGCGACCCCCAGGGGGAGACCCTTCTCTGTGGGAGCTCCTGCCTTATGGAATGAACTGCCCCCGGATTTAAGAAAGATTCCCGACCTCCGCACCTTCCGTTGGGCTCTGAAGACTCTGTTGTTTCACCAAGCCGGCCTGACTAAATAGATTAATTTTAGTGGGTTTTAAATTGGTTTTAATGGGTTTTTAATAAGGGGTTTTAATAACGGCCAAATAGCTTTAACTTATTTTAGTAATTTTAATTTTTGTGTGGATTGTTTTAATATGGCTGTGAACCGCCCTGAGTCCCTCGGAAGAAGGGCGGTATAGAAATGCAATGAACTCAACTCAACTCATTTAACAACAAATTGGGCTCAATTGTGATGATAAGTCAAGGACTACCTGTAATGGTACCTTTGCAACTTATGTCAACATTCTTACCTGTACTGAAAAATAATGAGACAGCAAAACCTAGTTGTTGAACTAGTTTAGCTTTCAGGATCCTTCATGCTCCATAAACAATTCCATCAACAGGTACATTGACCTACAACCAGCCTACGAACCCCTCAGAATTCAAATCAACCACACAGCCAAACAGCGATGGTATCAACCTTCAATCAACCCATGCAAGCCTCCCAACCAGCGCTTCACCTCCCAATGACCCTCACCTGATGTGACCTCCCCATCACAAGATTCATCACAAGACCCTCCTCTGACATACCCAAACCTGACTCATCACAAGACCTTCACCTGATGTGACTTCCCCATCACAAGACCTACTGATCACATGACGCCCTTACAACAGGGGTGAAATGCTACCAGTTCGGACTGGTTCACCCAACCGGTAGTAATAAATGCTACTGATTGGAGCGAACCGGTATTTCTGACGATGAGCTGTGCCGCGCAATTTATACTTGCTCGAAAGCAGTAACTCCTGCTTTCTAGTGAATCTAAATTGCACGGCACAGCTGTTTCCTCCCTCCCCTTGCTGTTCTACTTACCTTTGCAGACTCAGAAAAGACTTCTTAATCCTCCTTTTTCAGCACTGCACAGTAGTGCCTGCAGTGCGCATGCACGCAAAGTACAGGTCAAAGTACACACCATGCATGCACCCGCAAAGCGAACCGGTAGCAGATTTCAGAGCATTTCACCACTGGCTTACAAGCAGAACACCGACATCCCCTAATGTCTGCTGAAGATGTTACCTAGGCTAGTAATGAAACATTCGGAAACCAACCCACAAGCTCAGAGAATGAACCTCTACCCTCACCCTACACCCAAGCTACAGATATCCGCCACTGTTGCAAACCTTCTTATGACTCCCGGATGACAAGTTTGAACATTCTCCAAGAAGGACACTGAGCCAGGAAGGTCTCTGCTCAGGAAGACAAGTCAGATGTGATGTCAAAGGCCTCATCATTCATCTTAAAAAAAATAATGCCAGCTCTCTGCTCTGCCTATAACCTTTCCTGCAAGACAGAGCAGATGTCTTCCCCTTCTTAGACTTCTGTTCTGATGAATGACATGATATCGTCCACACAAGAAACGCACCTGACATCAAAAATATCTTCTATGATCGTCTACCTGCCAGGGGGAAAAAATGATTCCAGGAAAGTAGCAGCAACCAATTTCACAAAGGCAAGTAAATATTCATAAAGCAGCCCCATGGAAGATGGCAAACATTCATCAGATAAAATTATTGGCTCCAAATCTTTCGTCAGCTTCAATGTTTAGACAGGCCATAAAGACACTTTTTTCCTCCCTCCCATAGATAACACAAACAGCTCCAAATTGACCTGAGATCTCTTTTCTGTTGGAGAAATTGATTCAATAGAACTGCTGGTCTGTAAGGCAATAGTGACAGCTGAAAGGGCAAAATTATATTTCTAAGCAATCTTCTCATCCATATTTGGGGCACTCATCTGGGTTTCTTAAATTCACTTGATTAGTTTCTATCTATTGCTTCTTGTCTGTTGTGGTCCGCCAGCAGCCTGAGGACCTGGCAGTGGAGTCAGACAATGAGGAGGCTGGGGTCCCGTCCTGGAGTCAGGGGAAGGCCCGAACGAGGGCTCTGCATCGGAGGCAGAGATGGGGCCAGGGACATCTGGGAGCGGTGCACAGACTCCGGAGTCTCCAGAGGCAGACAGCAGAGAGGCAGAGAAAATCTTCTCTGAAAAGCATCACCCTACACTTGTAACACACCCATGCATGAAATATATTCTAGTTTACTTCTCCAGCAAAGATTTTCAAAATAATATACAGATGAAATATAATGTGTTTTTTTTAAAAAAAAAACAAGCTAAAAAAGCTAAGGCAAGGCATAGTGTTGCAGGTGTTATTACATGATGGAAAGGAAGGGCCACAATCAGAGGTGGTATTCAATCGGTTTGGATGAGTTCAAGCGAACCGGTAGGTCCGAAGATCAGTTGGCCCTTCCCACCTGCCCCCGCTCTATCCTGTCCTTTATTTCCTGGTTTGCAGCTCATCTTCGGGTGGTCTTTCAGGTGCGCTTTAAGGTATTAGTTTTGACCTTTAAAGCGCTCCATGGCATGGGACCGGGGTACTTGCGGGACCGCCTGCTGCTACCGATAACCTCCCACCGGCCAGTACGCTCACACAGAGAGGGCCTTCTCAGGGTGCCATCAGCCAAGCAACGTCGGCTGGTGGCCCCCAGGGGGAGAGCCTTCTCTGTGGGGGCACCCACCCTATGGAACGAGCTGCCTCCAGAAATTCGTTTGATCCCGGACCTCCGCACTTTCCAAAAGGCCCTTAAGACCTATTTATTCCAAAAAGCCGGCCTTGCTTGATCGATTTTAATGGGGTTTTAACAAAAAATTTTGCTATTATTGATTTCTGGGGTTTTAAATTGGGTATTTTAATGGGGTTGAGACTTTTATCTGGAATGCCAACGATTTAATTCAATTTTAAAATTCTTTTAATGTTTATATTATATGTGTTTGTATAATATGAGCCTGTGTAGCGTAGAGGGCTAATGCCTCCTACTAAAGGCAGCAATTAACACCAGCTGCCTGTAATTTCTCTGAGTTCAATCCTAGCCAGGCTCAAGGTCGACTCAGCCTTCCATCCTTTCTAAGGTGGGTAAATTGAGGACCCAGTTTGTGGGGGCAATAAGCTGACTTTGTATAAATATACAAAACTATGAAGGCTATTGCTTAATGCATTATAAGCCGCCCTGAGTCTCCGGAGAAGGGCAGCATATAAATCAAATAAAAATAAAAATAAAATAAAAATAAATGTGTTTTAAATTTGGTTGTTCACCGCCTTGAGTCCCCCTCCCGGGGAGAAAGGCAGTATATAAATTGAAATAAATAAATAAATAAATAAATAAATAAATAAATAAATAAATAAATAAATAAATAAATAAATAAATAAATAAATAAATAAAATCTCAATCATGCGGCACAGCTGATTCCACGCCCCATCACTGTTCTGCTTACCATTGCTGACATGGAAGGTAAGCAGCTGAGCTTCTAAAGGCTCCATTTTCACATGCGTGTAAAAAGCACACGCTCACCGAACCGCTTGTTAAACCAGCAACATCCCACCACTGGCCACAATCCAAGTATCACTAATAAAATGTCTTCTTCTATGCTATGGTGAAAAACATATCAGATGGGGGCTTATGGTCTCCACAGCATTGTTTCCAGAATATCCAGAATATTCTGGACCGTTTATATCTAGATCCCTGCCTTTATTACTTTGTAAATAACTCAAGAACATGAAAAGACCTAAAACTCCTTCCTCCACCTATTTTTCCCCTAAGAACAGCCCTGTGTGGTACATTGGGCTGAGAGCAAAAGATCTGGCTAAAAGTCACTCAACCAGCTTTCATGCCTAAGGTGGAACTAGAACTCACCATCTCCTGGTGATTGGCCCAATAACTCCCAGCTGGCTTTAATGCCTAAAACAGGACTAGAATTCACTACATTCTGATGATTGGCTCAAAGTCACCCAATCAGCTTTCATGCTTAAGGTGGAACTAGAACTCATCATCTCCTGGTGACTGGTCAAAATCATGGAGCTTGCCTAAAATGGTTTTAGAATTCACCGTCTCCTAGTGATTGGCTCAAAGTCACACAGCTCGTTTCCATGCTTATGGTGGGACTAAAGCTCATTGTCTCCGGATGACTGGTCCAAAATCATCCAGCTGGCTTTCATGCCTAAAATGGGACTAGAAGTCACAGTCTCCTGGTTTCTAGGCCAACACTTTAATCACTATACCAACCTGGCTCATTACTTTGTTGTTGTTGTTAGTTGCGAAGTTGTGTCTGACCCATCATGGCCCCTTTGACAACGTTCCTCCAGGCCTTCCTGTCTTCTGCCATCCTCTGGGAGTCCATTTAAGCTCACACCTACTGCTTCGGTGTCTCCATCCATTCACCTCATTCTCTGTCGTCCCCTTCTTCTTTTGCCCCCAATCGTTCCCAGCATTAGGCTCTTCCTTCTCATTAGGTGAGTCTTTGCGGGTCATTAGGTGGCCAAAGTATTTGAGTTTCATCTTCAGGATCTCATTACTTAGGAATTAATAATTAGAAAAATAGCTGGCAGTTCTTTGGTATGGAACCCTTAGATGAAACCCCCCAAATACTCCAAATTGTCAATGTAATCTGTGAAGGAAAAATGTTTCTGGGTTCGAGTGGACCATGGCCCGATACACACACAAACGCACTAGCATAGAAATTGACTGAGAAGTCTTGAGAAAGTATTTTTTAATAAAAACACATAAAACAAAACCTACAAGAAGGCATCAACAGCCTACAAGATTCTCCTCTCAGCAAAGTCCATTAGCTGTAACCTTCTTCCCAAACGTGGGAGGCTCTCTGTGTTCTTTGTGAGTCTTCTCAGGAGCAAGGCGGTGACTCAGCTCTTTCCAGTGACTTCAGCTCTGAAGGTTCTCTCTGAGAGTCTGAGGAGCTCTCGGTGTGAGAGTCTCTCTCACTCTGCTGGAGAGTCTCCGTGAGAGTCTCTCAGCTGCTGGAGAGTCTCTGTGAGAGTCTCTGTTGGCTGCAATCCTGCTGCCACTTATATACACTTCAACTGACCATTGGAAAGTGCAGGAAACTCAGAGCCAGGAAACTGGTTCATTTAAACTGTTCAACCAAACAATCAATTAGTTGCAGCAATATGCTAAGAGGTTTTCCCTCTGACATAACCCATTCTTTCAGACACTGACCAAAGTGGAGAACAAAACTCCACTTTGAGACCAGCTTAATTCTTACTAACTCCTACAAGCAGGCCCATGAATTATTCCCACGCACCAAAATAGCCGAAGTATTACAGATGCTATTTTATGATGTCAACCCTTTTCTGAACACTCTTTTGTACCACCGTGGCAAACTGAGGGATTGTGTTCCCTCAGCTTTGCTGTGAATGGCCCTGAATGTAATGTCAACAGAAAATGGAATAATGGTGAAGTCACACGCTTTGACCTTGTGTACATTTCTTCATCGGAGCTAGCTCTGTTTCTCAGGCAACTTACAGGTAAAAAGGCAGAGGAGGTGTATGTCAGACCAAACAACAGTATAATGCATTGAAACAATGTCAATAAAGCAATCGAAGGAACACAGGCTGAGCAGTTACGTTTCTTTTTTTAAAAATCTATAACAAAGTCAAAACAGGAGCAGTTTAAAGATACCTGGTTATCAGCTGGGAATGTTAAAGCAAACATTTATACTTGACCAAGAATGTTAATTTATGAAGGAGGGGAGGTATATTTGGTTGTCAGCAGTGGTGCTATTCATTTGGTTCTATCCGGTTCGGGCAAACCGTTAGCGACAGCTGTGGGAGGCTCCACTCACCCTCCTGGATGTCATCACATCCTGTTTTTGACGCTCTGTGCTATGCGTGCGCTCACATTTGCAAACCAGTAGTGAAGGTAAGTGAATACCACCCCTAGTGGTCAGCAATGGTCAAGCAGCAGTTTTAGGGAAATTTGAACTTGGATGAATAGATTAACATCCATGAACACCAACTAGCAGTCAGAAGACATGATGAAAACTCTTTCATTTCACAACATGCAGATAGCCCGCGACTTACAACCGTTCATTTAGTGACTGTTGAAAGTTACAAGATCGCTGAAAAAAGTGATGTATGACCAATTTTTTTTGCACTTACCACCGTTGCAGCATCCCCGCGGTCCAGGGGTGGGTTGCCCCCGGTTCAACCCACCCCTAGTAAACCCTGGTTTACTATCAAACTGGTAGTAAAACTGGCGGGAGGCCCGCCCACTGACCCTGACATCATGAAAACGCTTCTGCTCATGCGCAGAAGAGCATGCCTGCACAAAGCCACCGTGCATGCATGGCCCTGTTGCAAACCGGTAGTAAAGGTAAGTAGAACCCACCCCTGCCACGATCATGTGATCGAAATTAATTTGCTTGGCAGTCAACACATTTTTATGATCTTTGCATTGTTCCCGGGGGGTCACACACTCTCCTTTTGCGACCTTCTGACAAGCACAATCAATGGGGAACAGTGATCCACTTAACTGTGGCAAGAGAGGTGGTAAAATAGGACAAATTTCACTTAACAAACGTCTCACTTAACAGCAGCAATTTTGGGCTCCGTTGTGGTCATAAATTGAGGGTCACCTGCATAGACAGATGTAACCATAGTTTCATTTGGGAGACTGTGATCATCCTAGATCAAGCCAATTCCAAAAGTGCCAGGAAAAAATTGTAGAAACCTGGCAAACGAGCCATCTATAGAAACATAGACATTAACAATATCAATGTAAAAGAGACAATCAACCAGTCCAAAAGATGTTGTGACTCCGACCCCTGAACCTGTCTTATCAGAGGGAGAAGACTCCAAAAGTGAAGGAGTCTCTGGCAATGCCTCAGGTATCCTCCGAAGGCCAAGAGATATGCCAAGAGCAAGGCACTTCAGAACAGCCGCAGTTAGACAGCGATGGAGATGAGTTTTGGCTGGATCCCCGACAACGTTGGAAGGATAAGCGTGCGCAGCAGAGAAAGAGGCATGCCAGAGATTAAGCTGAGTCACTGGACCACACCACACAAGGGATAAAAGGGGGTGTGGTGACTATTCAGGCCTTGTGATGGACAAACTGAAAAGCTAGGAAATCATACCATGTTTCTGGAAATTCTGTTATACGCTCTCTGTGGATTTATTTGGACTGAACTTGGACAATTCTTTGGCTTTGTGGACTTACTTTGGTGTATCGGACTGAGGAGAAAAACCTCCCTTTGTGAGTAAAAACTTTTGGCAGGCAGTTATTGTGTTGCTGCTAACTCTGTTATCTCAGAAGAACTCCTGACTGCTGGTTTCATTAACTCCTGGCTGACTGTGTGCATGTGTGAGATGGGGACAGAACAAAAGAGAACAAAAAGACTCCAGAATTCTCAATCAATAATTTGCACCCATATCAGGATAGATTAACTCCAAAATTAACATCAGATCAATAATCAAGTAAGCAATACCCCAATAAAAAAAACTCTCAAAGAAGCCAACAGTAAACAGCCCAATTGAAGAATCTCTAAGACCAACCTCAGCAACACTGACAGGGCAAGACACTAGAATATAAATCTGAGAGAAAACCCACACTCCTTACTAGCACTGATGATGTTATCTAGTTGGGTAATGAAACGTCTGCAAAAAAAAAAAAAAAAAAACCGAAGCAAACTCAGAGAGACCCAAGGATCTCCACATTTAATATCTTTCCATTTATGTTCCCCGTAAGTGATACGCAAAATATCATTGCTAGCCATGCACATTTTAAAACCCCTTGTCTAATCCACTTTTAAAGCTTTCCAAGTAAGTCCATTACCATCTTTAACGATAATACATTCTGACACACATTTTGTGCTGCATGGCTTAAGAAGAGTCTAATTACATGCAACGTTCAGATGAAGGATGAACAAGTTCAGCTCCGCGATAGCAACCTAATGTTGCCTCCTACGGACTTGGAGCAAGTTTAGGTATTAAAAAAGGGAAACTAGCTATTTATTAATCAAATTTTCCCATCCTATTTCAAAGTGTCTCCGAGTGGTACAAAGAACTCCACAACTTAAAATCATTCGTATGGTGACTGTTCGAAGTAACAGTGGCACCAGTGGTGGGTTTCAAATTTTTTTGCTACTGGTTTGGTGGGTGTGGCTAGGTGGGGGGCATGTGACTGAGTGGGTGTGGCCAACTTGATGTCACTCACACCCACATCCACTCAGTCACATGACCCACCTCCGAGCCACATCCACAGAAAAAGATAGGAAAAGTTTTGGAATTTCCACCTACCTATCTCCACCCTCCCTTCACCAGTCACCCCCGTTTCCCCTCCTTTAGTGGCCCTGGCTCTAGCCTCGCTTCCTCCCCCACCACCGCCTCTTTGTTTGGGCTGCTTATCTTCCACGGTGGCTGGTCCAGAGTCCGGAAGATAAGCTGACCGTAGTTTTCAGTCACCGAAAAATATCGGAGGTCATGGAAAAAGCTGCTGCCATCATCACCGTGTTCTTCACACATGCACATCCCATTGGACCTGCAAGCTAATGGGATGTGCATGCACGAAGAACATGGTGGTGATGAGACGAAATAGCAGGCAGGGAGAATGAGCAGCGACTTGGGGGACCAGTTCGGGGGCGTGGCCAGCCAGCCATCACTGCCATTTTGACAACCTTGGCCAAACTTCCGCCAACGGTTTACACGAACCGGAGCGAACTGGCTGAATACTACCTCTGAATGGCACTGAAAAAAGTGACATGACTGTTTTTAATGACCGTTGCAGCATCCCCATGGTAACATGATCAAAATTTGGATGCTTGGCAACTGGCTCCTATTTATGACGGTTGCAGTCATATGATCATCATTTGCAATCTTTTGACAAGCAATGTCACGGAAAAGCCAGATTTACTTAACAACCGTCTTACTAATGTAACAACTGCAGTGATTCACTTAACAACTGTGACAAGAACGGTCATAAAAAGGGGGGAAATTCATGTAGCAACAATCTCATTTAGCAACAGAAATTTTGGGCTCAATTGTGGTCGTACGTTGAGGGCTATCTGTATGTCCTTTGGCTGATTATGTGCCATCAGATCATTTTCAATTCCTAGCAATCACATCAGATAGACTTTCTTTATATGACAAAATTTCCCTAATTTGATCCTTCAGATCTTTCAGTGGGTCATCCATCAAGAGTAGAGTAGAGTAGAGTAGAGTAGAGTAGAGTAGAGTAGAGTAGAGTAGAGTAGAGTAGAGTAGAGTAGAGTAGAGTAGAGTAGCGTAGCATAGCATAGCATAGAGTAGCGTAGAATGGAATGGAATGGAATGGCATGGCATGGCATGGCATGGCATGGCATAGCATAGCATAGCATAGCATAGCATAGCATAGCATAGCATAGCATAGCATAGCATAGCATAGCATAGCATAGCATAGCATAGCATAGCATAGCATAGAATAGAATAGAATAGAATAGAATAGAATAGAATAGAATAGAATAGAATAGAATAGAAATACAGAATGGGATGGGATGGGATGGGATGGGATGGGATAGGATAGGATAGGATAGGATAGGATAGGATAGGATAGGATAGGATAGGATAGGATAGGATAGGATAGGGAAGGGGAGAAGAGAAGAGAAGAGAAGAGAAGAGAAGAGAAGAGAAGAGAAGAGAAGAGAAGAGAAGAGAAGAGAAGAGAAGAGAAGAGAAGAGAAGAGAAGAGAAGAGAAGAGAATTCTTTATTGGCCAAGTGATTGGACACGCAGGAATTTGTCTCTGGTACATAAGCTTACAACATACATACAAGCAATAAGTGACAGTTATGATTTAACTCAGTAGATGGACTATAATTTAGTTCATCTACCTTACTGATGGTTGTCCTCTTCTTCTCTTTCTTTCTACCTTTCCCAGCATCAGAGCTTTCTCCACGGTCTTCACAGAAGGTATTTGAAATAAGATAATGATTAAAAAGATAATTTGAGCTTGGTCATTTGTGCCTCAAGTCAGAAGTCTAGCTTGATTTGTTCAATGATCCCTCAATTTTTTTCTTGCCTGTCCATTGTCTTCCTAGGAGTCTTCTCCAGCACCAAAGTCCAAAAATATCAATACTCTTTCTAACCTCCTTCTTTCAAAATCCCAATATCATAAATTGGGCTTTCTTTAAAAAATTCATCCTTTGGTCTATTTTATTTTGTTTTCTTTTTGATTTTCCAAGGTGTCTTCTCTGACAGCTAAGATGACCTTCACGTCTTGGGTAACCCTGTTGGGAATATATACTCTTGGCATATACTTCAGACATTCTTCCCTCCCAGGAACATACACAAACACACAATCCTGCATGCGCGCGCACACACACACACACACACACACACACACACACACACACACACACACACACCATGATGAGAGAGAACAGCAGGACCTGGAAGGATGTAAATTCAGTACAAAGTAAATATATATTTTCAATAAATGATTACAGTGCAGTGGGATAGTTTCATTTCCTAATTCTGTTCTTTTAAGACATTTAGTGGTAAATGTAAATGTAAATTCCCCTCACACATGTGTGCTAGTCATTCCTGACTCTAGGGGGTGGTGCTCATCTCTGTTTCAAAGCCGAAGAGCCAGTGCTGTCCAAAGACGTCTCCGTGGTCATGTGGCCGGCATGTCTCAACACCAAAGGCGCACAGAACGCTGTTCCCTTCCCACCAAAGGTGGTCCCTATTTTTCTACTTGCATTTTTTACGTGCTTTCGTACTGCTAGGTTGGCAGAAGCTGGGACAAGTCACAGGAACTCACCCCATTATGCGGCACCAGGGATTCGAACCGCTGAACTGACGACCTTTCAATCGACAGGCTCAGCATCTTAGCCACTGAGCTACCGCATCCCCTATGCCTAATTTAATAAAAGAAGGACTAGGCGTGACATGATAACAGTCTTCCAGTATTTGAGGAACTGTCACAGAGAAGATGAGGGTCAACCTATTCTCCAGGTGTAGGAGCCCTTGATGCTTTAAGGAGCTGTCAAAAGAAGAAAACGTTAACCTAGTCTCCGAAGCACCTGAAAGCAGGACAAGAAGCAATGGGTGGCAACTAACCAAGGAGAGAATCAACCTAGAAATAAGGAGAAATTTCCTGACAGAACAATTAAACAGTGGAATGACTTGCCTCTAGATGTTGTGAATGCTCCATCACTGGAGGTTTTTAAGAAGAGGTTGGATAACCATTTGTCTGAAATGGTATAGGATTTCCTGCCTGAGTAGGGGGTTGGACTAGAAGACCTCCAAGGTCCCTTCCAAATCTGTTCTTCTCTTCTCTTCTCTTCTCTTCTCTTCTCTTCTCTTCTCTTCTCTTCTCTTCTCTTCTCCTCTCCTCTCCTCTCCTCTCCTCTCCTCTCCTCTCCTCTCCTCTCCTCTCCTCTCCTCTTCTCTTCTCTTCTCTTCTCTTCTCCAAGGTCCCTTCCAACTCTGTTATTTTGTTATTTCACTTGTTTTTAATTCTGGACTTTCTACTTTAAAATGCCGGTTTTGTTACCAAATAAGAAAACAAATAGCAGGAGCCAACAGAAGGCTGCACAGTAGCTTTCTCCTTGCTTCGCCACAAAAGCAAACCTAATGGCTGGAAGGGGCTTCGGGATATAAATCACGGCTTTTCACTTAGAATTCAGAACACGCCAGCTAAACTCTGGCAGATCTTTTCCTATTCTTCTTTGCAGAAACCTTACCTATTATTTCCTTATGACAACCTCTCCCAATTCCCAAAGCGGGCCTATTTTAGAACAGCAACCCGCTCTGAGCAAACCGAGGAATTTAATTTCGAGGAGGCTGTGGGAAGCACCAGGCTTGTAGTAAAAAGAGAGAGAGAGCCCGCCATCCGTTTCCCCCTCCCCACCCCTCGTGTTTAATACCAGATTCCTTCTGTTACTTCTGTGCAATCGCTTCTTTTTCTCTTTGGCTTGAGGAGCAAATATTATTTGTTCCTCAAGCCATCCCTTTATTGCCTTGATTCCCCTTGAGGAATAGATTCTGCTAGCACTGAATTGATGTCACTTAGGAATTAGTTTAAGAGTTGCGATGACAGAGAAAAAGCTTGCCTTGGATTATAAGGAACATCACCTCAACTATTTATTTTATTTCCTAACAGACACAGCCATGTCTTGACCAAGGGGGGGCGGGAGGCCAGATTTTATTTATTTATTTTTTTATTGGTTCAATTTATATGCCGCCCTTCTCCGGAGACTCAGGGTGGCTCATAATGCGTTAAGCAATAGCCTTCATACTTTTTGTATATACCTGCTTTGTAAGGCTTTCAGCCGCCCCTAAACAGTGTTCTTTTTTATACAAAGTCAGCTTATTGCCCCCACAATCCGGGCCCTCATTTTACCTACCTCGGAAGGATGGAAGGCTGAGTCAACCTTGAGCCTGGTGAGATTCAAACTTGCAGTAATTGCAGGCAGCTGGTGTCACTTAACACCACTTTAATCTGCTGCGCCACCAAGGCTCTTGCCAAGGTTACAAGGTCATTCTTCCTCCCAATATATCTCACCTAAGATTATGAGTTTTCCCTAGTTGCTAAAACAATAACTGATACTCACATTTAGTAGTTGGGATAGAAATTGCCCATAATATTTCCTTAATTGCTTCTCAGTAATTAGAATCAGTTGCAATTTTAGAACATTTGTGGGAAGCATCCCCGCCCCACCCGAAAATGGAATATTTTGCGGAATGTTAAAAGAGGTAGAATATTATATTTTCCCTAAAGGAGAATAGGAGAAACGTGTTTTTAAAGGCAGAAAGCAGCTCCAGTCTTCAAGGAGCTTGAAGAAGTTGGTCTTTTGAAATGGAGATTTTGTATCCATTCAGAAAGACTGGGCCAATCTATTCAGAAGCAAAGGGACTCCAAATAAGCAACACAGTTAGACAAGCCAAAGCTGACAAGATTACCTCAGACAAACACCTAGGAATTGTGTTTGCCCTTTTACCTGAAGAGCCAGCCATGACCTCTACATGACCCCATAGGAATCTGGCAAAAGCCATTAAAATATTAAAGGACATATTCTTACACAGGAACAGGCATTTCAGTCATAAAGCCCCAAAGAATATACAAAAGTCCATCTATCCTAGCCCCATTTTGTTAGCCACATCAGAAACATGCTGCTGTTTCTGGCATCCAAATAAAAAGAGATCTTTTTTCTTTGCGTCCAGCCTCCATTTTATTTCCAGCATCTTTCTCTCAGATTAGAACTGGACTGGATTTTCCCCCACCCCCAACAATTTGTTCAAAGGCAAAGGATTTTTGGATAAAATCTCTGAGAGATCCCAAATGTGCTTTTTCAAGAGGCAACTGGACTTCCTTGTTTTTCTTTGAAGAGGTTTCATTTCTCATCCAATGATTCAGCATTATTGTATATAGAGCCTCAGATAGCTCAACAGGCTAAATAGCCTGTTATTAACATTCAGCTGTCTGCAATTATTGCAAGTTCGAGGTTCAAGGTTGACTCAGCCTTCCATCCTTTCTAAGGTGGGTAAATTGAGGACCCAGTTTGTGGGGGCAATAAGCTGACTTTGTATAAAAAAGAGCACTGCTTAGGGGCGGCCGAAAGCCCTACTAAGCAGGTATATATAAAAAGTAACGCATTGTAAGCTGCCCTGAGTCTCCGGAGAAGGGCGGCATATAAATCTAATTTTTTAAAAAAAATGTATTAGTCATTAGCACTGATGATGTTGCCTAGTTTGGGAAATGAAACATCTGCAAGAAAACCCAAAGCTCAGAGATCACCAAGGACCCTTCATGCCAGAGAATTCCTGAAAGCCTGGCATGCAGACAAATTCGGCCATCAACAGGCACATAAAGTTAAACAACGTCTACATATCATTCAAAAAAGACAGTTGAAAAGCTGAAAAGGAATCCAAAACACCTCCTCACTCGCAATCCACACCCCAGATGAGCAAAGACTAACACCAAGATTAACATTAAACCGACAATCAAGAAGCAAACAGTAACCCAATCAAGACAACTCAGACAAGTGAGCTAACAGTAAACAACAACCAAATCAAAGAACTACCGAGAAGAAAACAACACTCACACTAATACTGACTGGGCAAGCCAGTAATATATAAAAAGAGAGCAAATCCTACAAATGCAATTACAATGCCTTTCCTAAACACATTATCTTGGGTTGTTGTTGTTGTTGTTGTTGTTGTTGTTGTTGTTTTAAAGTGTCTAGCTAAAACAAATACAGGTATTCCTTGACTTATGACCACAATAGAGCCTGAAAATTTATGTTACTAAGTGAGAAATGTGCTAAGTGAGTTTTGCTCCATTTTACGACTTTCCTTGCCACATTTGTTAAATGAGTCATTGCAGTCCTTAAGTTAGCAACACGGTTGTTAAGTAAATCTGCCTCCCCCATTGACTTTGCTTGTGAGAAGGTCGCAAAAGGGAATCACGTGATCCCGGGACACTGCAACTGCCATAAATACATGCCAGTTGCCAAGTGTCCGATGTTTGATCACATGACCTATAGGGATGCTGCAACAGTTGTTAATTGTGAAAAAATGGTCATAAATCAGGAGTGAAATGCTCCCGGCTTGGACCGGATTGTCTGATCCGGTAGCGATGGAGGCGGGTGGTTCAGAGAACTGGTAGCAAAACTCCCTGACCCCCCCCCATTTATTTTATTTATTTATTTGTTCAACTTGTATGCCACCTTTCTCCGAAGACTCTCGAGACTCTCACAATCATCAGAGGCTTTTTTTTTAACTTTTAAAAGCATTTTTTCTACAACCTCTTTGGCCAAAAAATGCTTTTAAAAGTAAAAAAAAAGCCTCTGATGATCAGGTGGCTCAGCTGGGATTGTCAAAGGCTTTTAAAAGAAAAAAACCATTTTTTCTTTTAAATGCCTCTGACGATGCCAGCTGAGTTGCCTGATCAGCAGAGGCTTTTTAAAAAACCTCTGCCGATCAGGCAACTCAGCTGGGATCGTCAGAAGAGGTTGTAGAAAAAATGCTTTTAAAAGTAAAAAAAAAATAAAAAATTGGCCACGCCCACCCAGTCACATTACCCCACCCACCCACCAAGCCACGCCCACAGAACTGGTAGTAACAAATTTTAGATTTCACCACTGTCATAAATCAATTTTTTTCCCATGCCGTTGTAACTTTCAACGGTTAGATTAGTGATGGCTAAATATTGGGGACGAAATTAGTCATTACATTGTCCACAAAATATGTTGGTTGTTAAAGAAAAACTGTAAATAAAACATATACCCCCCCCCCCAAAAAAAAAGAAAGAAAGAAAAAGAAATGAGTGGTATAATGAAATTTGGAGTATGGCAACAAATGATAAATTAACAACAGAAATTAAATTTAAAAAGGGGGATGATCAAAGCAAAGAATTATAATGAAATATGGGGGGATTTTATAATTTCAGTATTGGTGGAAGGCAAAGGAATATATGTTGTTTTGGAAGGGATAACGGCACAATTGGAATATATTATATATCTTTTAATTGTTATAGACGAAGAAATATAAGGGGGGAAAATGGCCTCCGGGGGTGGGAGTGCACTGTAATATTTGTTATTTTTCCTTTATCTTTCTTTTTTTGGGGGTATTTAGATGTATATCTAATATGTTTAATTGTGTAATTAATTTTTCAATGGAGAAAATAACCTTCCTTTGTTGTATTTCTATTTATTTAGAAGGACTCAAACTGTGTTGCCTTCTGAAATTACTGAGAAGGGCTAAACAAGACACTGAAGTGGATGTCCCTCCATATTTTTTATCTCTTAATTAAAGAGCAAGAATATTTTGTTTGAATGAAAAAAAATAGTTTTTTGCTCTCTGGGGGCTTGATTTTTTTTTTTTTAAGTTTTGATTTTGTTTCAAAAAGAAATATGGTGTGGACAGCAATTTTATTTTTATTTTCAAATTCAGAAAGTTCAGCAGAGTGGAGATTTTGCTAAGGCCCCTTCTGTTTGCAGGCACACATCACTGTTGATTAATGAAGTGGAAATGTACAGGTGATTTTGTTTTTCTCCAAATAAAAGCTAAACCCTCAAATTCTGTGGGGGCACCTACTATCTGGAATGAGCTCTCCCCGGAGATACGGAGGATCCCGGATCTGCGCACCTT
The DNA here is from genome assembly GCA_038048745.1 of Coluber constrictor foxii. NCBI lineage: Eukaryota > Metazoa > Chordata > Lepidosauria > Squamata > Colubridae > Coluber > Coluber constrictor. Next base: position 138,894 of record JAWJVD010000126.1, on the reverse strand, counting down.
CCGCTGCGCTCTCAAGACCTTTTTATTCCATCAGGCTGGTCTGGCCTAATCTGTTCCCCATTTTTCCCTTTTAAAATGTAAATTTTAATCTGTTTTTTTAAATTACTGGGGTGTTTTAAATCTGTCTTTGGCCAAATTGTTTAATTCGGTTTTATCCTGCTTTTAAATTTTGTATTTATGTGTTTTATCTTGTGGCTGTTCACCGCCCTGAGTCCTTCGGGAGTAGGGCAGTATATACTGTATTTTCCTGCGTATAAGACTACTTTCTAACACACAAAAATCTTCTCAAAAGTCGGGGGTCGTCTTATACGCCGGGTCTCATTCTCCTGTAACCAGGCAGACCAGCCCATAAGGCTCTGACGAGCCTTAAATAGCTCTGAGGAGGGTCGTCTTATACACCCAGTCGTCTTATACACCGGAAAATATGGTAAATCAAATAAACAAAACAAAACAAACAAACAAATTTTTAAAAAACCCCAAAACATTTGTATTATTTATATTTAAAAAAAAAAAAGTAACTTTGAATGGTTATTAAATGGACTGTTGCCAGCCGAGGAGTACCTGTGCACCCGTATAAAATAAGGCTGCATAAAAACGCTTAGTGCAGGTTGACATTTCTGTCAGGAATGTTACTCATTATTGTTGCCCGTCGCTCTGAGAGTTGTGGGTTTCCTTTTTATACTTGACTCGACAAAGGATCTCGAACCTGATCTGAGCTTAATCAGCTTCTGTCACAACCCCAGCATGAAGGACGGAGTTAAGGCACCCTTCTTGTCAGCTTTAAGCTTCATAGCGGTATGTTGTGCTACACAGCCTCCGGGCAAGGCACTTTGGGCTGTGATTTCCCAGGAAAGGCGCCTCAGAAGTGCCAGCGAGGCAGAGACGGGAACAAAAGCGAGCCAGCCAAAGCCATCTGGGGAAATCATGACATGCCCTTCTGCTTTCCAGACAATCACAGGCCCTGCTGTCACGAAATGCAGCCAGGAGGTGTTAAAATCGGAAACATAAAACGGAGGCAATTGAGCTCGTACGCACTTCTGAAAGGATATGGCGGATGATGAGCTCCTGGAGGCTCACAGGGTAGAGAGCGATTTCAAACATGTTTTAATGCCCCTTTTCCTATGAATGTATATTGAATTTAAGTTCAGTGTACCAGCATTGTGCAGATACTAGTGTACATGCCTGCTATACATTCAGGGGTACACTAGTATAACATACGACTCTCTCTCTCTCTCTCTCTCTCTCTCTCTCTCTCTCTCTCTCTCTCTCTCTCTCTCTCTCTCTCTCTCTCTCTCTCTCTCTCTCTCTCTCTCTCTCTCTCTCTCTCTCTCTCTCTCTCTCCTGTCTTTGGGAAATCAGCTCTAAAGAAAATGGTGCTGATAAAATATGAAGTTTGTTTTTTAGGTGTTTATTTCTTTAAAAAGGTCTTTGTCTATAACTAGGTTTTTCTTTCTTTCTTTATCTCTAATCTATCTACTATTTCTCTCTCTCTCTCTCTCTCTCTCTCTCTCTCTCTCTCTCTCTTTATCATCTATGTATCTATCTATCTATCTATCTATCTATCTATCTATCTATCTATCTATCTATCTATCTATCTATCGACCTACCTACCTACCTACCTACCTACCTACCTACCATCTCTCTCTCTCTCTCTCTCTCTCTCTCTCTCTCTCTCTCTCTCTCTCTCTCTCTTCTATATTTAGGAACTAGTCCACTCACTAACTCACTCCCTTTCACTCTCACTGTCAGCTTTGGAAGCCATATTAGCTTCCATGCTGCCAACTCCATGCACCTGGGAAAGTAGGAGGGGGGATTTAGGAGAGTGGATATAGTTAGACATAATAGCATTCTTCCCTTCGGTCAAGGTCATGGTGTCTATACTGCAGGGATGGCTCAAGTTGGGACGGATGGTGATTGGACCATGTGACAGACTGATGGGTGAAGGGGCTGGATTTGGGGTTTTGGTTTACTGAGGGAAAACCCGGAACCAGGGATAAAATGCTCCCGGTTCGTACCGAATCGCCCGATCCAGTAGCGATGGCAGTGGGTGGTTCGGAGAACTGGTAGCAAAAATCCCTGCGCCTCCCCGTCCCCCATGCCCAGCTGAGCCGCACAATCATCAGAGGTTTTTTTTTTTTACTTTTAAAAGCATTTTTTCTACAACCTCTTTTAAAAATGCTTTTAAAAATAAAAATAAAAAAAGCCTCTGATGATCGTGCGGCTCAGCTGGGATCATCAGAGGCTTTTCAAAGCATTTTTTCCTTTTTGGCCGAAGAGGTGGTTAAAAAAAATGCTTTGAAAAGTCTCTGATGATCCCAGCTGAGCTGCCTGATCAGCAGAGGCTTTTCAAAGCATTAGAAAAAATGCTTTGAAAAGTTAAAAAAAAAAGTTGGCCATGCCCACCCAGTCACATTACCCACCACCACCAAGCCACGCCCACAGAACCGGTAGTAACAAATTTTACATTTCACCCCTGCCTGGAACCCTCAGATTCAGATTTTCCCAGATATGCCAGTATACCTACTCTAATAAAATGGATCTTTGAGAAGTGCCTGTCTTTGAGTTTTTACTTGGAGTTGGGGACTTTCTGGAACACTGACACCCCCTTTCTCCCTCCCTTCATCTCTCTCTAGGTCTGTCTGTCCACCTCTCTCTCTCTCTCTCTCTCTCTCTCCCCCCTCCCTCCCTCCTCTCTCCCCTCCCTCCCTCCTCTCTCCCTCCCTCTCTCTCCCTCCCTATCATCTCTCTATCTACATCCCTATCAAACTCTATCTGTCCGTCCATCTGTCCGTCCATCTGTCTGTCCATCCATCTGTCTGTCCGTCCATCCATCCATCCACTTGTGGTCTGCCAACGAGCAGCAGAGCTGGCAGCAGATTCGGACACTGAGGAAGTTGGGGAGAAACATGGGCCAGTCCTGGAGTCTGGGGAAGGCTCGGACAAGGGCTCTGCATCAGAGGCAGAGCGGGGGCCAGGGCCATCTGGTTGTTATGTGCTGCCTTCGGAATCTGACATCAGCAAGGCAGAACAACAGGGGGAGCCTGTTCCAAGTGTGTGCATGCGCAGAGCTGCCAGGAGGCAAGAACAGTTAAGACAAAAGGAGTGACTCAGGAGTAAGGCTTGGAAATGATTGGCCCCTCCCATAAGTCTTAAAAGAGGGGCAAACGGATGTGAGCCTTTGCAGGAAGCAACTTTGTTCATTCTGGTCGGTTCAAACTCTGAGAAGCTCCGTTTGACTCTGCGCTCTGTTTGGCCTTGCAAAACTAATTGGCAATTAGGTCTCTGACAGTGTTTCAAGGGAGATAAAGGTGGGTGCTTATCAGCATTACCTTGAAAGACTGTGGCAGACATCTGTCGAAGTCTTCACAGAATGTTTGTAAATTAATTCGGGCTGTGAATGACCATAATTCACAGCCGTTTAAATGAGAGGGTGTTTTTTTTTAAAAAAAAATAATTTATATGCCGCCCTTCTCCGGAGACGCAGGGCGGCTTACAATGCGTTAAGCAATATCCTTCATACTTTTGTATATTTATACAAAGTCAGTTTATTGCCCCCACAAACTGGGTCCTCAATTTACCTGTCTTAGAAAGGATGGAAGGCTGAGTCAACCTTGATCCTGGTGAGATTTGAATTTACAGTAATTGCAGACAGCTGGTGTTAATCACAATGCTTTTAGTCTGCTGAGCTATCCAGGCTCTTTTTGGGACTAAGCATGTGATTTAAGCTTTCTCAGGGAGCCTAAGTCAGAACACATCCATCCCTCATTGTCTGTCTGTCTGTCTGTCTTTCTGTCTGTCTGTGTCCAGTCTCTCTCTCTCTCTCTCTCTCTCTCTCTCTCTCTCTCTCTCTCTCTCTCTCTCTCTGCCTGCCTATCTATCTATCATCTGTCTGTCTGTCTGTCTGTCTGTCTGTCTGTCTATCTATCTATCTATCTATCTATCTATCTATCTATCTATCTATCCATCCATCCATCCATCCATCCATCCATCCATCCATCCATCCATCCATCCATCCTATCATATTTAGGAACCCAACTCTTTCTCTCTCTCTCTGTCTCCCCTACTCAACACCCTCGTAGTGCGACTCTGTGTAGTATATAAATGGCCATAAAATCAGAAAAGTCATATATAAATATTATAATAAAAACAGTTAAAAATAGGAATTAAATTAAATTAAAAAGGCAGTGGAGGGCCTTGAGAGATTTGCTCCCAACTGAATTAGACTTTTTTTTCTAGACCATTATCGTATTTGAACTGGATTGGAATAATTTACCAAATCAAATATTTGAACTGAATCTTAATCAAATTATACACTTCTGGGAATCCTTCTATTTTCCCCAGTAGAGCTTCTGATAGAGAGTTTGGTTAGTTTGATAATTGATTTTTCCACTACAAAGAAAATGAAAATGGGAAGACATGGAAATGATTTGCAAGAATGTAGAAACTGAAAGACAAAGAGAGAATTGTTCTGTGAAAAAGAAGAGAGAGTTAGATTATTTGTTGTAGATAAATGGAATTTTCTTTCTGGAGTGCCTTTTTTTTAACCATTATGCTATTATCTATTTCTGTTCTCTCTTTTTATAGAAAAGAATACCATCTGATGCCTCAAGAAGGATTATTGTATTGATCCATGACCTGGAAGAATTATCATGTTAACATAGGAACGGTGTGTGTGTGTTTATGTCTGTGTGTGTGTGTGTGTGTGTGTGTGTGTGTGTGTGTGTGCGCGCGTGCGTGGTGGCTCAGTGGTTAGACACTGAGTTTGTTAACTGGAAAGCTGACAGTCCGTGTTTGAGACCTGAGCACTGTGCGATGGGGTGAGCTCCTGTTACATGCTTCAGCTCTTGCCTGCCTAGTAGTTCGAAAGCATGCAAATGCGAGAAGATAAATAGGTACCACCTCAGTGGGAAGGTAACAGGGTTCCATGAGCCTCACCATATAGTCATTCTGGCCACATGACCACAGAAGCATCTTTGGATAATGCTGGCTCTCTCTGCTAAGAAACAGAGATGAGCATTACCCCTTAGAGCCGGACATGACTGATGAGGGGAAACCTTTACCTTTGATACACAAGAACCTGGTTGTTTCCAAGAATGAAAAAGCAGACCATTAAGTTGGCTAGAAGTTTCCATGCTTTTTCTATGCTACAGAAATCATGACAGTTGTCAAAAACCATCCCCACCTTTTACAGGGAAAGAGTGGAAAGAAGACAGTTTTTAAGTAGCGGGGGAAAAAACAGGTTTAGGAGAACCTTTTAGGATTATGGCTTTCTTATTTTTTAAATGCTTCATTTAAACATTTCCTTTATTATTTTTTTATAAATAACTCAAGGTGGTGAATCCCTACAATAGGCCTTCCTCCTTTTTAAGATGTCCCATCCGAATGCAGATCAACTGCAATTCGACTTAGTTGTAGAGTAGAGGTGTCAAACTCAATTTCATTGAGGGCCACATCAGGGTTGTGTTTGACCTTGGGGGGAGGGAGTTTTCAGGTGATTGGCCCAAAGTTGCTGGAGACATAAAGTTTCATAGCATACAGTTAGTCCTCGACTTATGATCACAATTGACTTAAAATTTCTGTTGTTAAGCAAGGCAGCTGTTAAGTGAGTTTTTCCTCATTTTATAGCATTAGAGGAAAAGACCCCGATGTTTATTGATTGATTGATTGATTGATTGATTGATTCAATTTATGTGCCGCCCTCCTCCGGAGACTCAGGGTGGCTTACAATGTGTTAAGCAATAGCTTTCATACTTTTGTATATATCTGCTCAGTAGGGCTTTCGGCCCCCTCAAGCGGTGTTCTTTTTTATACAAAGTCAGCTTATTGTCCCCACAATCTGGGTCCTCATTTTACCTACCTCGGAAGGATGGAAGGCTGAGTCAACCTTGAGCCTGGTGAGATTTGAACTCGCAGTAATTGCAGGCAGCAGGCAGCTAAGTGCTACTTAACAGCGCTTTAGTCCGCTGCTCCACCAAGGCTCATCAATGTTGAGAAAGACGGAAGACAAAAAGAGAAGAGGATGGCCGAGGAGGAGATGATTAGATAGCATCATCAATGCAATGAAAAACTCCAGGAGACACTGGAGGACAGAGTCCATGGGAATCGCAAAGAGTCAGACACAACTTAGTGCCTGAATAACAATAACAAAAAGTTAGTAAAATGCTTACGGATCTGTGTTCCATTTTCTCACTAAGTTTTAACAAGGAACAACTCCTCAGTCAGGAGAAAGAACTTGTCACAGGAAATGAAGATCTCTTAGACAATATGCTTTTTGGAACATCCACCTTGAAACTCAAGAGATTTTTTTTTTAAAAAAAAAAGCAATAAAGCAATTACAGACACCTCGAAGGTACAAGCCAATGGAGAGACGGAATTAATAATCATGAAATTTGCTCAGTAATGGATAAATGGACCTGATAAATCAGGACATCGATTTTTTTGCTTGATCTGATTAACAACAGCAACAACAAAAGTCCTTGACAACTTTATCTCTTGGATTCCTTGACAAAGCGGAAGTGATGGCTGAAATGCAATTATGGTGAAGTACCACTGCTGGATAATAAAATTAGTTTTACTAAAAGAGAAGAGAAGGAAGGAAGGAAGGAAGGAAGGAAGGAAGGAAGGAAGGAAGGAAGGAAGGAAGGAAGGAAGGAAGGAAGGAAGGAAGGAAGGAAGGAAGGAAGGAAAAATAATTGAAGAAATTTGTAGTTAGGCCAAATCAGGATTTTTGTGACTGTGGTTGTTTTGATTGATTGATTTGATTGATTTATTACATTTCTATGCCGTCTTTCTCCCGAAGGATGCAGGGCAGTGTACAGCCATATTAAAACAACCCAACACAAAAATTAAAACTATTAAAATAATTTAAAGCAGTTTGGCCGTTATTTAAAACCCTAGCTAAAACCCCCTTTAAAACCAATTAAAACCCATTTAAAATTTATCTGTTCGGTCAGGCCGGCTTGATGGAACAAAAGAGTCTTGAGAGCCCAACGGAAGGCACGGAAGTCGGGAATCCTTCTTACATCTGGGGGCAGTTCTTCCATAGAGCAGAAGCCCCCACAGAGAAGGCTCTCCCCCTGGGGGTCGCCAGCCGACATTGTTTGGCTGACAGCACCCTAAGGAGGCCCTCTCTGTGAGAGCGTATCGGACGGTGGGAGATATTCGGTGGCAGAATATCTCGACTCAATTGGAAAACATCAAATTCATCCACATTGGACAAATGCTCATAAGTGCTGCCAGTCAAACAGTGCTCTCATATTTAGAAATTTTAGCACGTTTTCAAACTAGATTCCCATAAGTGACAAATGTTATTCTGCCACTAAGTTGGGCTCTTAGGTCCATGAGATCCCAAAGAGTTAGCCAATGATCCCCTTTTTCTAAATTTCCACCTCGGTGTGCATTTATTGGGTGTTATACATCTGGCAAAACTAGTTTTTGGGGACAACACCGGAGTCTTATCAGAGAAAAACCTGTTGTGACCCAGGCCTAAGTAAGTAGTAGGGAAATCAGTCAGTGAAAAAACAAACAGACTGTATTCAAACAGCTGAGAATGACTTCATTCCCAGCGTCATTCAACTAAATTAAAGCAAATTCCTCCCAACACAAATTCCTCAGTCCTATCGCAAACCTTGGTTCAATTAAGCGAACTGCCAAAGGCCTTTCTTGGCAAACATTCAGAAGTCACAGACACAAAAATAAATATAAGACGTAGACAAAGAAGAAGACGAAGCTACCATCGTTGTTTTCCGGCAAAGCCCAAACACCGTTGCTGGTCTGTTTAAGCCTTATGTAAGGGGCCAATCATCTCTTGGCCCTACTCCTGAGTTGTCCTCTTTGCTTGAGCTGCTCTGGCCTTCTGGCAGCTCTTCTCATGCGTGCATTAGGAACAGGCTCCTCTGTTCCTCTGCCTCACTCCTATCAGTCTCTGGAGGCTCTGGAGTCTGCACATCACTCCCAGATGGCCCTGGCCCCATATCTGCCTCTGACGCAGAGCCCTCATCCGGGCCTTCCCCAGCCTCCAGGACTGGCCCATGTTCCTCCTCAGCCTCATCACTGTCCGACTCGGCTGCCAGCTCTGCAGGCTGCTGACGGATCACAACAAAACCTTTTCTACAACTGCAATAAAAGTAAGATATTTGACAAGTGCTACATTGCCTCGCCGGTCATCTTTTTATTTATTTATTTATTTTTTATAACCAAGGAAAACATGCACCCAACTCTTCCTCCTCCTGCATTCTTCCTCTTTATCTTCCTTAATCGGAAATAAGAATTAATGAGTGGAATGCGAACTCAATGAGCTGCCAGAGGAATTATTCACCGGGTCTCCTTGCTGCTCAGCTGGCATGAAAAGCGAAAGGCACAGTGAACACTTCATATATTTGTCAGTTGAGTTACGGTTCCCATTTCCTCTGCCTGTGACCTTCAAGCTTTCAAGTGAAAAACACAAAAAGAGAATTATGGAAGTTTCAGGTCATTTCACCATTTGTCCATTTAAACACCAGCAGGCAGCCTTCTCTTACTACTGGGAGGTCCCCGCTGCCTACCCAATGCTTAGCCTTTCCTACCTATCAATAATTTATCCTTAACCTTATTTATTTTTCGCCTTGTAAAAGGGGGGGCTCGGTTTAAAGAGCATCGGAGAGAAGGAAAGTGTGTTCCTTTTGCAGTATTGTGCGATTGAAGGGATCGCTCACAGTTTCACTGATAGAATTGCTTTTTTTTTTTTAAAGGCTTGGAGAATCCTAGCCCATAATATTTCTCATGAATGAAGGGGAAGATACTTCAGGATGATGTTGCAGGATCCAATCTGGGTCGGTCACCGGGACCGCAGGTTTTGTTTTCCAAGTTTTCGGACTTGTGCTGGAGTCCATCCTTAGCCAACTTCTCTCTAGCAGAGTGTGTGTTGTCCTTATTTTTTTTATTTTATTATAGTAAATAAATAAATAAATAAATAAACTTTATTGTCATTGTATATGTATACACAGTATACACATACAACGAAATTTATTTGACACCAAAGACCAGGTCCCACTATTTTATACTATTTTATAGTATAAAATAGTATATAATTTTATATAAATATATATATATATATATATATATATATATATATATATATATATATAAAAATTTGTTTTCTGAGGTTTTCGCGGGTGTTTGTATGTAGGTCTTTGGTTATTCGGGTCTTCTCCCACGTAGAATTGGAAGTATCTTGGCGACGTTTCGACGAAGTCTCATTCATCATTTTCAGGCTGGTGTTCTCGGCTTCCCGAGAACACCAGCCTGAAGATGACGAATGAGACTTCGTCGAAACGTCACCAAGATACTTCCAATTCGATATGGGAGAAGACCCGAATAACCAAAGACCTACGTATATAAATTTATATATATAGTATATAAAATAGATGGACGTGGTGGCTCAGTGGCTAAGTTGCAGATCTTGTCAATTGAAAGGTTGGCAGTTCAGCGGTTTGAATCCCTAGTAATGGGGTGAGCTCCCGTGACTTGTCCCAGCTTCTGCCAACCTAGCAGTTCGAAAGCACATAAAAAATGCAAGTAGAAAAATAAGGACCACCTTTGGTGGGAAGGGAACAGCGTTCCGGGCGCCTTTGACGTTGAGTCATGCCGGCCACATGACCACGGAGACGTCTTCGGAGAGCGCTGGATCTTTGGCTTTGAAATGGAGATGAGCAGCATCCCCTAGACTCAGGAACGACTAGCACGTATGTGTGAGGTGAACCATTACCTTTTATAAAATAGTAAATGTAAAGGTTCCCCTTCACATGTATTGTAGCTCATCTCAATCACACGCCACAGCTGATTTCCCCTTCTCCTTCTCTCTTCTATTTACGGTTGCTGTCTTGGAAGGTAAGCAGCTGAGCTTCTAAATGCTCCATTTTCAGCACTGTGTGCAAGCGCCTTAGGATGAAAAAAAAAATGAAACACTGGATTTTAAGGAGAAAGCAGGTAAAATTCATATCAGCTCAGCTAACTGTGTGCCGTAGTAGGCATGTCTGAATTATAATAAAGAATTAGTTCCAACTTGCTTAGCCCAAATCAATAGAGAAGTTCTATTTCAATTTTTTTTTCTGCCCTAAAAATCTGGCAGCCCCCTCTAGAAGAACTGGGCTTTAAATCCCAAACTTTCCCACCAGGCATCATATCAGCCAGGAAGGCTGAGAAGTCTGTAAATTGAAAAGCCATATCTCTGGGTAGCCTTCCCTTCATACAGATAGCCCTTAACTTACAACCATTTGATTAACGGCCGTTCAAAAATACAATGGTATTGAAAAAAACTGACTTAGGACCATTTTGCAGACTCATAACCATTGCAGCATCCTCATGGTCCCATGACCAAAATTCAGGCACTTGGCAACGGACTCGTAGTTATGACGCTTGGAGGAGTGTCCCTGGGTCATGTGATCAAATTTCCTACCTCCTCACAAGCAACGGGGAAGCCAAATTGACCTAACAGCCGTGTTACCAATTTAACAACGGGAGCAGTTCACTTAACAACCGCGGCGAGAAAGGGGGCAAAACTCATATCACCTTCTGTCTCACTTAGTGATGGAAATTTTGGACTCGATGGCGGTCGTAAGTCGAGGACTCCTGATGGAGAATAAAATTCTTTGACATCTTCCTTGCCTTGCTGCATAATCCATTGAAAATTCGAGAAAAAAGAGAAAGGGACTATATATTTCCCAGTTGTGCAACTGCTACCGGTAGAAAGTTCACTGCGCGATGCGGTGAGACATTTCTGCTCAGCCTGATCTGCCACCTCAAATGTTGCATTTTTCACAGAAATGTTAGCAAAGCGCATAGATCTGCAACATGGCCGGTCGAACCCTCTTAACAAGATTCCTTCCCTTGTAATCTACCTCCAGCAACTGCAGATCAACCCTCTCAGGTATTATATCCCCTCGTCTTACAATATTATTTCTGACAACAATATTTTGCTTGGACTGCTAGGTTACCATCTCAGGGGCTTTTAAATGCATTCCGGCTGTGTTCACGCAATACAATCAAACCTGGGAAGAGAAAAGATGTAGCCGATCCATCTCTATAACCTCCGATCAGTGGTGGGTTGTAGTGGTGGCGGGCAGCTCTGCCCAGCCACCCGGATGTCATCAAATATGATCTGAAGTGATGCGTGTGCGAGCGAAGCAAACACGCCTATGCACGAACTGGTAACAAAGGTAAGTGAAACCCACCCCTGCCTCCGATGATTGTTTCGTATTAATCTTGCCTAGAGTTTTTGCGGGTGTATTATTTAGCATAATAAACCAATCCACCACAGATAATAGATTAACAGAATAACAGAGTTGGAAGGCATCTTTTAGGTTAGGGGTGTCAAACTCAAGGCCCAGGAGCCAGATCCGGCCTGCGGGGTGGTTAGATCTTGCCCATGGGGTCACCCTGGAAATAGCGAAGGACTGGCCTGTGGTGCCTCTATGAGCAAAAACTGAGCTGGTCATGATGGGCGTGGCCTAGTCAGCCGCCTGCACCACACAGGGGTGGGGCGTTTTGCCCTCCCCAGGCTCCAGAGGTTTTCCTCAAGCCTCTGGGAGGATGAAAACAGCCTCCTCAGACTCTGGAGGCCTCTGGAGGCCGAACGTCCGGTAGGCCCATTTTTCACCCTACCCAAGTCTCCGCGTGTGTCCTGCACTTACCTGCATTCCAAATAGGCTGGGTGGGACTCCTGGAAGGGCGGGGTGGGGTTGTCAGGGCCAGCCAGGAGTGGAATTTGGGGGTTCTCCAAACTGCATAGAATCTTAGCTAGAGGTTCCCCTGAAGCCCTGCGAATCCCCAGCAGTTCACCCCAGCTACATTTTCACTGGCAGAGGGTTGCAGGAGGCCATCACAGGCTAAAACGGAACTTGGGAGCCCATTTTTGCTGGTAGAGTGCTCGGGCCACCAAAGGCGCCCCTGACCCAAGTGATGTTAAACTGGTCATGCCCACCCTGGCCATGTTCCACCCAGTCACCAGAGGTCAAACACAACCCTGATTCAGCCCTCAATGAAATCGAGTTTGACGCCCCTGTTGTAGGTCATCTAGTGCAACTCCCCACCCAAGCTGCAGACCCTATACCATTTCTGACAGATAGCAGTCCAGTCTCTTCTTGAAAGCCTCCAGTGATGGAGCTCCCACTAATGCAGCCCAAATTCTGATATTGGATTAAACCTTAATTATCAGGGACTTAAGGTTCTGGCCCTAGCTGACTTTCCTGTCCTGGGTCAATACGAGATTGCTGGATTGACGAAGGTATTTGACGAAGGTACTTAGCTGTAAAGGGTGTCTTGATCCAAAACAACTGCATCCTGTAATTCATTGTTTATTGCACCCCAAATGTCATGTATATCGCCAGATAACAAATGCTACTTCCTTTATTGCCCTTGAGGCGTCTTCCTGTCCCTTATCTTCTTATGTTTTGTCTTGAGACACTTATCAGAGAACATGAATGTGTCAGAGGGTGTTTATTATTTCCTCTCCTCTTTGATCCTTGCAAATTGATGAATTTCTACATGTTAAAAGTAAGGTTCTCTGATATGTATGGTATAAATACTGGTCACAAAGAACCCTTCGGGGTTCAAACTTTTGTTTGCCTTTGGGCGGTTTGAACCGTGCACAATAAATTCTTTCCTGCATTGAAGAGCTTGGCCTGGTATCTTTCTTTTTGCTGTAACACCACAACATCTGAAGGAAAGCTGTTCCATGGCTTGATTGTTCTCACTGTCAGAAAGTGCCTCCTCATTTCTAGATTGAATCTCTCCTTGGTCAGGTTCCATCCATTATTCCTTGTCTGGCCTTCAGGTGCTTTGGAAAATAGCTTGACACCCTCCTCTCTGTGGCAGCCCCTCAAACATTGGAAGACGGCTATCCTGTCTCCCCTGGTCCTTCTCTTCACTAGACTAGCCATGCCCAGTTCCTGCAACCGTTCTTCATATGTTTTAGCCACCCAGTCCCGTAAACTGTTCGGTTGCTCTTCTCTGCACTCTTTCTAGAGTCCCAACATCTTTTTGGTGTGGTGACCAAAACTGGATGCAGTATTCTAGATGTGGTCTTACTAAGGTTTTATAGAGTGGTATTAGTACTCACATGATCAAAAGCTGGGTGGAAAGGTCATACATGATGACACATGACACTGGGACACTACAAATACACACCTGTTGCCTAGTGTATGAATTCTGATCACGTGACAATGAGCTATAGCGTTCGTAAGTGTGAAAAACGGTCATAAGTCACTGTTTCCAGTGCTGTTATAACTTTGAACAGTCACTATATGAGAGCAGGCAGAAAGCAGGTTCATGCTACTGAAAAAAAACTTCTTCTCATTGTTTTACTTAGGTGCCACATTTCTAAAACAAACAAAGTTAAAAAAAACAACAGAATGAGGTCAGGACAAAATCTAAATTTAATTTCACTTGGTACACCTTCAGTTTAAATTTAATGTACTACGCAGAACTACGCAAAAAAATTTGGTTTGGAGATTTGATGTCAGGTGTTTCTGATTGACTCTCCAAATTGAATTGACTTTCTAAATCAACTTGGAAAGTTAAACTGAAAACCAGATTCAATTAGATGCTCCAAATCAAATCCAGATTCTCTGGATACAATGGACTCTGTGTAGAAATGATTTTTTTTTATTAGATTAGAAATGCAAATGAATGTAACCGGTTAGATACTTAATCCTGCATCCAGTTTTGGTCACCGTATTATTTAAAAAAAATGTTTTAGACTCTGAAAAGAGTGCAGAAAAATGCAACAGGATGGTTAGGGGCCTGGAAGCTAAAACATATGAAGAACGGCTGCAGGAATTGGGTTTGTCAAGTCTAACGAAGAGAAGGACTAGGAGACATGACAGAAGTCTTCCAATATCTCAGGGGCTGCCCCAAAGAAGAGGGAGTCAAGCTATTCTCCAAAGCACCTGAGGGCAGGACAAGAAGCAACGGGTGGAAACTCATCAAGGAGAGAAGCAACCTAGGAGAAATTTCCTGATAGTGAGAACAAATTCATCAGTGGAACAACTTAATTTAATATTAACATTAAATTAACATTAATACCACTTTATAATGCCTTGGTAAGGCCACACTTGGAATACTGCATTCAGTTTTGGTCCCCACGATGTAAAAAAAATGTTTTAGGCTCTGAAAAGAGTGCAGAGAAGAGCAACAAAGACGATTAGGGGACTGGAGGCTAAAACATGTGAAGAATGGTTGCAGGAACTCTGTATGTCTAGTTTAATGAAATGAAGGACCAGGGGAGACATGATAGAAGTCTTCCAATATCTCAGGAGCTGCCACAGAGAAGAGGGAGTCAAACTATTCTCCAAAGCCTCTGAAGGCAGGACAAGAAGCAACAGATGGAAACTAATCAAGGAGAGAAGCAACTTAGAACTAAGGAGAAAATTCCTGAGAGTTAGAACAATTAATCAGTGGAACAAGTTGCCTCTAGAAGTTGTGAATGCTCCAACACTGGAAGTTTTCAAGAAGATGTTGGATCACCATTTGTCTGAAGTGGTGTAGGGTTTCCTGCTTGAACAGAGGGTTGGACTAGAAGACCTCAAAAGCCCCTTCCCACTCTGTTATTCTGATGCATTGATTCAGACATTCAATCCTGGGGCTGCTACGGTAACTTGCCCAATCCTCAGAAAAGGCGAGTGGTCATTTACACAAGGAAGAAACGGAGGATGCTGTTTTCTGCCAATTTCCCCATTCATCATCAAGACGACCTCATGGTGTGCTTTTCTGCTCTACTTCCCACGTACAGTTTTCTGTGTTATGTCACCTCGAGGCGCCTGGCTGTTTCAGATAATATGTTTCACTTCATTGTGGGACTAACCGCGGTAGGTCATTGGCTAGCTCAATAAGGCAGGAACAATCCTGAAACACCCACTCTGTTCTTTAATACCTTCCAGAGTGGAGAATGCTATATAAAGCAAAATGGCTATAGCTCTTCCCTGTAAATGGGAAGCTGTTTCCAATTTTGGTGGCCACAATATTAAAGAGAGAGAGAGGGGGGGGGCTCTAGAAAGAGTGCAGAGAAGAGCAATGAAAATGATTAGGGGACTGTTTTCTTTTGTTTTCTTTTTCTCAATCCATCTATAAAATTTTTCCCATGAGAGACATATTCGCGTTTGGTCTTTATCTTTTAATTTTTTGGTTAATTTATCCAAAAACAATTGTAAAAAAGATGAGGAAATATATACTTTACTAGGGATATAATATATAATATATAAAATAACAGAATATATAATATATAAAAGTAATGAAGTAGAAAGGATTGGATCGATATATAAAGATATGTAAGATGTTCTGTCTTCTCCGGAATATAATATTAACAAAAAGTACAGGAAGTTTTGGTTAGGGGGTATAGGGGTTTATAGGTTTATTCATATATACATTGTTCTTTTTTATTGTATGATGTTTGATTGTTTGATTATTGTTTGTTTTTAATTGAAAATGTAAATAAAGATTATTTTTTAAAAAAAGAAGAAAATGATTAGGGGATTGGAGGCTAGAACATATGAAGAAAAGTTGCTGACGGACCTGGAAGCCATTTTTTACAGTTGGGCCTTCAGGCCTGACACATTTTTCTACCGTGGGAAAATGGGAAGAGGGATTGTGTAGAGCTGTGATGGTGAACCTATGGCATGCGTGCCACAGGTGGCACATGGATCCATATCTGTATATCTGTATGTATATATCATAGCTCAGCTCCAGAACGCAT
This sequence comes from Coluber constrictor foxii, assembly GCA_038048745.1. Lineage (NCBI taxonomy): Eukaryota > Metazoa > Chordata > Lepidosauria > Squamata > Colubridae > Coluber > Coluber constrictor. Next base: position 123,167 of record JAWJVD010000126.1, on the reverse strand, counting down.
GTGCGCACTGGCCACCTGATTTTCAATCCTTCTGGGCCCACTGAAAGTCGGGAAATGGGCCATTTCCAGCCTCTGGAGGGCCTCTGGGAGTTGGGGAAGGCTGTTTTCACCCTCCCCAGGCGCCAAGAAAGCCTCTGGAGCCTGGGGAGGGTGAAAAACAGGCCTACTGGGCCCACTGTTCCATCATGTGCCAAATGTGGGAGGGAGGGTTACATGTGCATGCGTGGGGAGTGGGGTGTATTGAATTATGGGTGTGGGTATGCACGCGCACAAACTCCCTGTGCTCCCTCCCCCCCCCCCCCGCTTTTGGCATGCAACAGCAAAAAGGTTAGCCATCACTGGTGTAGAGTATGGGTGATAGATAGTCAAAATAACATTCTTTTCTCAGAGAATCAAGGCCATAGTGCCTTGCAGCTGCGATGAGATGACTGGGAGGTTTCTCCAGTTTTGGATGGTGCCTGATTAGATCTTGGGATGGACATGTGGGTGCTGGGCATGGACTTGAACTTTCTTTTGGCTGGAGAAAACCTGGAAGGTTTCAGATTCAAGTTTTCCCAGATGTGCCAATATGACATCTTCAATAAAATGGAACCTTGAGGAAATTCAAGCCTCGGAGCCTTCTTTCATGGGTGTGTGTGTGTGTGTGTGTGTTATCTGGAGCCTTGAGAGTTGAAGGAATTGGGTCTGTCTAGTTTAATGAAAAGAAGGACTAGGGGAGACATGTTAGCAGTGTTCCAATATCTCAGGGGCTGCCACTAAGAAGAGGGGATCAACCTATTTTCCAAAGCACCTGAAGGCAGGACAAGAAGCAATGGGTGGAAACTAATCAAGAAGAGAAGCAATCTAGAACTAAGGAGAAATTTCCTGACGGTTAGAACAATTAATCAGTGGAACAGTTTGGCCTCCAGAAGTTGTGGGTGCTTCATCTGTGGAAGTTTTCAAGAGATTGGGCAGCCATTTGTCTGGAATGGTCCTTGAGCAGAGGGTTGGACTAGAAGACCTCCGAGGTCCCTTCCGACTCTGTTATTCTGTTATGTATAACCCAGTGTTTAATCACAGTTCTGCATCGATTTTGTTTCTGAGTGAAAGATAGAGCAGGAGGAACTGATGACCGTCATTGGAGAAGATACCATCCGGAATATAAATGAGGAGAGGAAGTCATTCTGCTGGTGTAAAGAAAGCTGGTGGACTTAACATATCACCCTGCTGTTCCCTACTGCTTATGATGATTTAGTAGTTATCTTCATCCAGACCGAGGTGTTACTGTGGCAAGCTTGGTTAGCGCTATAATTGGTCAATTCCCAGGCTTAAAAAAAACCTGCTTCTCGTTTGTCTTCCGCTGCATTTTATTGATATTTCCTTTCATCCTGCTCATTTACTCGCCCTCGGCACAGTATGGTGCTTGACTGGTTCATAATAAAGTATTTGCTTATTATAATGCTTTAATTTGGCCTCATTTGCTAGCCGCATTCAAAACGGCGGCTCACCGTGATTTGTTATTTACAGAAAATGAGTTCACTTTCCCATTTTCAGTTTTTACCATCTGAGGTAAAAAGACGTTTACCTCAGGTTGCAATTTGGGGTCCTTCTTTCCTGAGGTAAATCGTTTTCTTTTAAATCATTGGGGCAAGAATATGAAATATAATATTTCATATTATAATACAAATCTATCAAATCACATATCCCCCACTCACTCCCCCAAAAATGTTAATGGAATTATAAGCCCAAATGTATTCATCTCCCAATTTGGGCTAACCCTTTTGTAACCCTTCATAATGTATATTTGGAAAACGGCATTTGGCATGCATTGGTTGGAGCAACGGATAATACAAAAATGAAATACAAAATGAATTTCACCAACGAAATATGTGAAGGTAAATATGTGAAGATAGATGTTCGCATTAATATACAGGTACTCCTCGACGTACGACCATAACTGAGCCCCAAATTTCAGGAGCTAAGTGAGACACTTGTGAAGTGAGTTTTGCCCAATTTTACGTCCTTCCCTGCCACAGTTGTTAAGTGAATCACTGCTGTTGTTAAATGAGTAACACAGTTGTTAAGTGAATCTGGCTTCCCCATTGACTTTGCTTGTCAGCGTCTGAATTTTGATCGTGTGACCATGAGGATGGGTCATAAGTTTGAAAAATGGTCCTAAGTCACTTTTTTTCCATGGCATTGTAACTTTGAATGGTCACTAAATGAACCACTGTAAGTGCCTTTCAGCTCCGATCCAGGAGCCCTCAAGCAGTCGCATTCACGACAAACCATTTTATACCAAATTTATATTTCGCTGATAAAGTAATGAAGGGAGACTAGTATAGATCTATTTCAAGCTATTTAGCTCTCATCAGCTAGCCATACCCTTACTTGGATTCGAACTTGGGCTGCCTGTATGTAAGGCAGTTGTGTTAACCTCTGAGCCACATGCTGGGGTAGACCAGGTGTCTCGATAGAAAAACACTTAATCTCTCCCCTGGCTCAAGCTGGTGAAGGGAGGAGAGCTTGTGGCTCAGAGGTTATATATACATACACACACACAAAAGGTAAAGGTTCCCCTCGTACATATGTGCTAGTTGTTCCCGACTCCAGGGGGCGGTGCTCATTGTTTCAAAGCATAAGAGCCAACACTGTCCAAAGTCGTTTCCATGGTCATGTGGCCAGTATGACTCAATACCAAAGGCGCACAGAAATGTAGTCCCTATTTTTCTACTTGCATTTTTACATGCTTTCAAACTGCTAGGTTGACAGAAGCTGAGACAAGTAATGGGAGCTCACCCCGTTATGTGGCACCACCGCATCACACACACACACACACACACACACACACACACACACACACACACATCTTTGGTTATTTGGGTTTTTTCCCATGTAAAATTGGAAGTTTCTTGGCGACATTTCGATGCAGTCTCATTCGTCATCTTCAGGCTGGTGTTTTCAGCTTCGTGCTTCTAGGAGTAATGTGTGATCGCATGAAGCCGAAAACACCAGCCTGAAGATGACGAATGAGACTTCATTGAAACGTCGCCAAGACACTTCCAATTTTACGCGGGAGAAAACTCGAATAACCAAAGACCTACATACAAACACCCACAAAAACCTCAGAACACACACACACACACACACACACACACACACAATCAGATTAGAAAACATTGAATGTTTACTCTTGAGAGCTACTGTATATCCCATGCTGTTTTGTCAACTGCATACTAACGATAGCAGACAGAACCACAGGGGTTGTGTAATTATCACGTTATGAATTTGTCCAACTTGAAATGGATATATTTATTATTTATGGACGAGTTTTGAATCATGCCGGGGAGTGTGAACCAAGCGAGAACCAATTTTTATTCTCAGTGTTTGATAGGATGGTGGTACCCCTTGATGTGAATTTGAAATTTAGAGCTAAAAAAAATCCAGCTGAATCCAGTTTGAAGCTACAGTTGTTAAATATTCTATAGGTTATAATGGGGAAACATCAAAAGGCCTGTTGCTCCTTTATTTTTGAACTACAGGAGGGAAAAAAAAACCCCAGAGTGGTATTCATGTCACCTCTAGAGAAAGAAAAACACAAACTGTGCAAAACTTTGGTGAGATAAACCTCAGAAATCTTATTTACGTTTCTTCCAAATATGACTGGACATGACTACTGTATTTTTCAGCGTATAAGATGCACCAGAGTATAAGATGCACCTTAATTTTTGGGGAGGAAAATAAGAAAAAAGCTGATTGGTGGGTGGATCAGCCTCCCGGAATACCCCCAATCAGCTGTTTCCAGAGGTGAATTTTAGCAACAGGTTCATTGGTTGTGAGCTCTGTGCCTTGATTTTTTTTTTCTGCCTCTGAAACTTCTGAAACCCTGTTTCAAAAAAAACTTTTTTTCTGCCTCTGAAAGCCTTCGAAACAGTGCTTCAGAAAAAAAAAGGCTTTTTTTCTAAAGCTTCTTTCAGAGGCTTCTATTCTGAAGGACTATCTGTACTCTGTTCAATCTCTTTTCTTTGGTATTGGTATGTAGATTAACCTCTTCCGATCTGTTGGTTATTGTGTCATTCTCAAAGATTTGTTAGCATAGTTTGGTTAGAACCTTTACCGATTCTTCTTTCGTTGCTTGCCATATTATTTTAGATAAAAGCTTTTTTTCCCTGAAGCTCCGTTTCTGAGGCTTTTTTTTTTTCTGAACCTTTTTTCACCCTCTGAAATCTCCATTTGCAAGGCTGGGCAGAGCTACATTCGGAGTATAAGACGCACCCAGATTCTCACCCTCTTTTTTAGGGGAAAAAGGTGCATCTTATACTCTGAAAAATACGGTATTTTGTGTGTCGGTGGTTTTGTGAATGCAGCAGTCGTAAATGCAAACCCATTTTGTTTTGTTGGGGGTTTTTTGCCAAAAATTGGGGGAAAAAACACCTCGCAAATTGCAGTCATGTGACCTTGGACTATTGCAGTTATAAAGGCATGCCAATTGCCCAGTGTTTAAAAAGAGGCAACATTGCTCTCTGTGCATCTCTGTGTGTGACATGCCATTTTAGGATGGCTAGAGGTGTATGAAGCACCTCTTTTCCACCTGTTGCAATTTCAAATGCTTATTGTACCATCAACTGGTTGTAAATTGAGGACTACTTGCATTTGGGTTATGTAAAAGTTCTGTAGAGATTCTCAGTCATGCAGGTCACGATTGTCCGAAAGGTGCTTTTTCAGGAGGCAACTGAACTTTCTTGCTTTTTTTCGTTTGAAGACATTTTGCTTCTCATCCAAGAAGCTTCTTCAGCTCTGATTGGATGATGGGGAATGGAAGGATTTATATTCCTTGCAGACAGCTGATCATTTGTAATGCTCTCTACATGGGGCTCCCCTTGAAAAGCACCCAGAAGCTCCAACTGATCCAGAATGTAGCCACGCGGGTGATTATGGGCGCAGCTCGTTGCGCCCATGTAACACCTCTCCTACACGAGCTGCACTGGCTCCCGGTGGTCTTCCGGGTGCGATTCAAGGTGTTAGTCATCACCTTTAAAGCGCTCCATGGCTTAGGACCTGGGTACTTACGAGACCGTCTTTTGCCACCAATAGCCTCCCACCGACCAGTTTGTTCTCACAGGGAGGGACTACTCAGGGTACCGTCAGTCAAATTGTGCCGACTGGCGACTCCCAGGGGGACGGCCTTCTCTGTGAGGGCTCCAACCCTTTGGAATGAACTGCCCCCTGAGAGACGAAATATCCCTGATCTCCGTGCTTTCTGCTGTGCCCTCAAGACCCTGATGTTCAAACAGGCGGGGCTAAACATGTTAATAGGTGAATGATTTTAAAATGTTATCTAATTTTGGGTTTTTATTTAATTGGGCCAAACTATGTTATAATTTTAATTAGCAATTTTATGATATTTGTGTATCTTTATTTTTCTTGACTGTACACCGCCTTGAGTTCTGCGGGAGAAAGGCAGTATAGAAATATAATAAATAAATAAATAAATAGATTTGCATCCTTTTAGAGGGTCCTTGAATCACTTGGAGTCCTCGGTTGGGTTATATAGGTAGTCGTCAGATATAGATGATAGATAAATTGTAAGACGGATAGATAGAAATAAATAAAGATAGATTAGATAAAGATAGATAGATAGATAGATAGATAGATAGATAGATAGATAGATAGATAGATAGATAGATAGATAGATAGAGATAGATAGATAGAGAGAGAGAGAGAGAGATACCCTGTTTTCCCCAAAATAAGACATCCCCTAATAATAAGCCCAATCGGGCATTTGAGCGCATGGCAATAAGGCCAAGCACTTATTTCAGGGTTCAAAAAAATATAAGACAGGGTCTTATTTTCGGGGAACACAATAGATATAGATGATAGATAAATAGTAGGACGGATAGATAGAGATAGAGATAGGTTAAAGAGAGAGAAAGAGAGAGAGAGAGAGAGAGAGAGAGATACCCTGTTTTCCCCAAAATAAGACATCCCCTAATAATAAGCCCAATCGGGCATTTGAGCGCATGGCAATAAGGCCAAGCACTTATTTCAGGGTTCAAAAAAATATAAGACAGGGTCTTATTTTCGGGGAACACAATAGATATAGATGATAGATAAATAGTAGGACGGATAGATAGAGATAGAGATAGGTTAAAGAGAGAGAAAGAGAGAGAGAGAGAGAGAGAGAGAGAGATACCCTATTTACTCCCAAAATAAGACATTCCCTGATAATAAGCCCAATTGGGCATTTGAGTGCATGGCAATAAGGCCAAGCGCTTATTTCAGGGTTCAAAAAAATATAAGACAGAGTCTTATTTTCGGAGAAACATGGTACCTGTATTTTAGACAAGTCCAAAAAACACAACTTAGTGCAAAAACCCAGTGGTGAAATCCATTTTTTTTTACAACCAGTTCTGTGGGCGTGGCTTGGTGGGCATAGCAGGGGAAGGATACTGCAAAATCTCCCTTCCTACCCCACTCCAGGGGAAGGATATTGCAAAATCTCCATTCCCACCCCACTCTGGGGCCAGCCAGAGGTGTCATTTGCCAGTTCTCCGAAGTACTCAAAATGTCCGCTACCGGTTCTCCAGAACCTGTCAGAACGTGCTGGATTTCACCCCTGAGAAAACCCAACCATTCGTGTTGATTAAAAACTGACTTACTATCCTCTCTGAGCTCTTTCAGTGATTTACTTCCCCATTGTGAACCAAATCATTGCTTTTTTTCCCCATCTAGATATTAAAATTGGGTTTTTGGGTTTTTGTTTTTATTTTTTGCTACCAAGGTTTTTGTTGAAGTGGGTTTTGAATATTGAAATTTGTAAGCCAGGAAACAAGAAAAGGCTTGCTCGTATTCAGTTACGAGGCTCCTTCAAGGCTCTCCAAAGGGACACGACTATTTAATATTAATAACGCTGAAGGAATTTGAATGGAATGAATTATTATATCAACTCTTTTCATCTCTGTATCCCCGACTAATGTGTGCACAGACGTTAGATAATAGCTTCCTATCTTTCTGAATGCTACAAGGCAGCTCTTGCCAGTGTCTGAAAAATATTAGAGAGAAAAACATTATTAACAAGATATTTAACAGGGCCTATATGCACACATACACACACACACACACACACACATATTCATGCATATGTTTCTGTGGGTATGTGTATGTGGAGAGAGAGAAAGAGAAACACACAGACAGACAGAAACAGAGAGAGACAGAAATAAGAGAGAGACAGAAACACACACAGGGAAACAGAGAAACAGAGAGAGAAAGGAGAGAGAGAGAGAGCCAGAAACACACACACACACAGAGTGAGAGAGAGAGAGAGAGAGAGAGAGAGAAACACAGACAGACAGACACACACACAGATATGTGAGAGAGAGCCAGAAACACACACAGAGAGTGAAACACGCAGAGAGAAACACACACACACAGAGAAAAACAGAGACAGAGAGAAAAACCCACACAGAGAGAAACAGAGACAGAAACACACACACACAGAGATGAGAGATGAGACAGAGAGAAAAACAGAGAGAGAGAGATGAGAGAAAGAGGCAGAAACAGAGAGAGATGAGACAGAGAGAGAAACAGAGAGAGAGATGAGAGAGAGAGACAGAAATAAAGAGAGAGGGGAGAAGAGGGAGAGAGAGAGAGAGAAAAATAGAGTTACTCAAGCAGAAAACCCTATAACATTTCAGACAAATGGCTGTCCAATCTTTTCTTAAAATCCTCCAGTGATGGCGCGCTCAAAATTTTTGAAGTTTCCACTGATTAATTTTTCTCACCATCCAGACATTTCTCCTTAGTTCAAAGTTGCTTCTCTCCTTGATTAGTTTCCACCTGTTGCTTCTTGTCCTGCCCTCAGGAGCTTTGGAGAATAGCTTGACTCCCTCTTCTTTGGGGCAGCCCCTGAGATATTGGAAGACTGCTATCCTGTCTCCCCTAGTCCTTCTTTTCATTAAACAAGACATATCCAGTTACTGCAACCGTTCTTCATATGTTTTAGCCTCCAGTCCCCTAATCCTCTTCGTTGCTCTTCTCTGCATTCTTTCTAGAGTCTTCACATCTTTTTTATACCCTGGTGACCAAAACAAGAAAAAAAAATGATTTTGAAATGCAGGTGTATCTGGAAAATGATCACAATTTGTGAATTAAAGCAAGAAACCATGAAAACAATTCACCCCGCGTTAATTGATACAGAACAAAATTGACCGGATATATATGTACAGGTGAAACTCGAAAAATTAGAATATCGTGCAAAAGCAACTTAAAAGGTGAAACTAATATATGAGATAGACTCATGACATGCAAAGCGAGATAGTTCAAGCCTTGAATTGTCATAATTTTGATGATTATGGTTTAGAGCTCATGAAAACCCCAAATTCACAATCTCAGAAAATTAGAATATTGTGAAAAGGTTCACTGTTCTAGGCTCAAAATGTCCCACTCTAATCAGCTAATTAAGCCATAACATCTGCAAAGGGTTCCTGAGCCTTTAAATAGTTTCTCAGTCTCGTTCAGTAGGAATCACAATCAGGGGAAAGACTGCTGACCAGACAGTTGTGCAGAAAACCATCCTTGACACCCTCCATAAGGAGGGAAAGCCTCAAAAGGTAATTGCAAAAGAAGTTGGATGTTTCCAAAGTGCTGTATCAAAGCACATTAATAGAAAGTTATGTGAAAGAGAAAAGAGTGGAAGAAAAAGGTGCAGCAGGGATGACTGCAGTCTGGAGAAGATTGTCAGGAAAAGGCCATTCAAAAGTGTTGGGGACTTTCACAAGGAGTGGACTGAGGCTGGAGTCAGTGCATCAAGAGCCACCACACACAGATGGATCCTGAACATGGGCTTCAAATGTCGTATTCCCCTTGTCAAACCGCTCCTGAACAACAAACAACATCAGAAACGTCTTACCTGGGCTAAAGACAAAAAGAACTGGTCTGTTGCTCAGTGGTCCAAAGTCGTATCTTCTGATGAGAGCAACTTTTGCATCTCATTTGGAAACCAAGGGCCCAGAGTCTGGAGGAAGAATGGAGAGCCACACATTGCAAGATGCTTGAAGTCCAGTGTGAAGTTTCCACAGTTTGTGTTGATTTGAGGAGCCATGTCATCTGCTGGTGTTGGTCCACTGTGCTTCGTTAAGTCCAGAGTCAACAGAGCTGTCTACCAGGAGATTTTGGAGCACTTCATGCTTCCTTCTGCAGACGAGCTTTATGGGGATGCTGACTTCATTTTCCAGCAGGACTTGGCACCTGCCCACACTGCCAAAAGTACCAAAACCTGATTCAATGACCATGGGATTACTGTGCTTGATTGGCCAGCAAATTTACCTGACCTGAACCCCATAGAGAATCTATGGGGCATTGCCAAGAGAAAGATGAGAGACATGAGACCAAACAATGCAGAAGAGATGAAGGCTGCTATTGAAGCATCCTGGTCAGTGGTGGGATTCAAATAATTTAACAGCCGGTTCTCTGCCCTAGTGATCTCTTCCAACAACCAGTTCACCAAACTGCTCAGAAAATTAACAACAGGTTCTCCCGAAGTGGTGCCAAATGGCTGAATCCCACCACTGATCCTGGTCTTCCATAACACCTCAGCAGTGCCACAGGCTGACAGCATCCATGCCACGCCGCATTGAGGCAGTAATTGATGCAAAAGGGGCCCAAACCAAGTACTGAGTACACATGAATGCTTATACGTTTCAGAGGTCCGATATTGTTCTATGTACAATCCTTGTTTTATTGATTTCATGTAATATTCTAATTTTCTGAGATTGTGAATTTGGGGTTTTCATGAGCTGTAAGCCATAATCATCAAAATTATGACAAATCAAGGCTTGAACTATCTCGCTTTGCATGTAATGAGTCTCTCTCGTATATTAGTTTCACCTTTTAAATAGCATTACTGAAATAAATGAACTTTTGCACGATATTCTAATTTTTCGAGTTTCACCTGTATATACAGAAGTGGGACTAATTTATTTCTGGACCAACCTGTGTTACTGTGATCAAATAGCAGCACAATTCCCAGCCCTGAGATGTATTAAATCTTCACCTACACCACTAGAACTGTAAGTTAGCGGTCAGGTACATGTGTTGAAATATACACTTCTTTTAACAACGCTGGAGGTGAGGAAGCTTGGTCGATACATTGTCTTCTCCCAGTTCTGTTTTTCCTATTTTTGTGCTGTTTTTTTCCCCTCCAGACCATGCTTATGGTCTAATAAGCATCAAATTTGGGCTAAGGAAAAGAAAAACTGATTTGCATTTATCTGCAGTCCATACATTGGCTCATTTCCAAGGGAGTTTTTGCACATCTGTTCACTTTGGAGGAACGTATGATAATTTTGGAGCGATATCCAACATTTTCAAATGCACATTAAAACTGCAGCGTTGATGTGATAAGGTAGGAAGCCCAGAACTTTGAAAAAGGTTTTAAGGGTTCAATTTGTCCTTCCTTCTCCCAAACACTCTGCAGAGAAAGTTATGCTATTTATCTGCCTTAGATTTATGTTATTGGTATGTATATCACAGCACTCTTATGATATCTGTATGTTATCAAGGCAGAAGATGTATTTATATTGGATACATCAGCCTTCTAGAAAGGAGGGGGGGGGGGAACACAGATTAACAAGAAAAGTTTAGTTTTGTCCTTTAGGAATTTATACCTTTAGTCCCCAAGGTTATTAAAATACTGCTCACTTCAATAATATTTGCGAAGAGCTTTGATACCTTCAGATGAAAAGCTGTCAGAAAAAGCAGTGCCTAGAGCTAAATGCAAAATGTAAAAATGCCCCTGGAGAAGTTGGCTTGGATTTATTGTACCCCTGGAACAAATCAAATTTAAGAGAGAAAATCGCTGAACAAAGGATGTTCTGCTAATAAATAAAAAAAGGATGCCCCAAACCACCAGAGGAAGAAGACAATTGGACTAATAGCAATCAAATATTTCCAGATGTTTGAAACACTTCGGATATAATATTGCTGTAATCTGTCACCGTTCAGCATTCTGAGGGGAAGTTGCGTCACCAGAAGATGTTCAGAGGTTAATAAAAAAAAATCAAGGTTTGGTCCACAAGTTAACCAAGGAGCGTGGGGCATCACGGTTAGTCCAGGGGTGCCAAACTTTCATTGAGGGCCGCATCAGGATTGTGTTTGACCTCGGGGAGGGGGGGGCTGGAGTGGGGATGGCCAGCTCAATTGTCTCAGGGTGGCCCAAGCACTCCGCCAGAGAAAACAGGCTCCCGAGTTCCGTTTTCAGCTGTGATGGGCTCCTGCAACCCTCTGTCAGTGAAAACGGAGCCAGGGGTGGGCTGCTGGGGGTTCGCTGGGGTTTGGGAGAACCTCTAGCTAAGATTCTGTGCAGTTTGGAGAACCCCCAAATCCCACTCCTGGCTAGTCATGCCCACCCCACCCCGCCCTCCCAGGAGTCCCCACCCAGCTCATTTTAGATGCAGGTAAGCGCAGGGCATGCACAGAGGCTCAGGGAGGGCCAAAAGTGGGCCTACTGGAAGTTCGGCAAGGCCGGAAATGGGCCTGTTTCTGGCCTCCAGAGGGCTTCCGGAGCCTGGGGAGGCTATTTTCACCCTCCCACAGGCTCGAGGAAAGCCTCTGGAGCCTGGGGAGGTCAACCCCCCTACCCCCCGCACTATGGTGCAGGAGCCCGACATGTCAGTCCTAGAGGAGATCAACCCTGACTGCTCTTTAGAAGGTCAGATCCTGAAGATGAAACTCAAATGCTTTGACCACCTAATGAGAAGGAAGGACTCACTGGAGAAGAGCCTAATGCTGGGAACGATTGAGGGCAAAAGAAGGGGACGGCAGAGAACGAGGTGGCTGGATGGAGTCACTGAAGCAGTCAGCGTGAGCCTCCAGCAGATGGTAGAGGACAGGAAGGCCTGGAGGAACGTTGTCCATGAGGTCATGCTGGATCGGACACGACTTCGCAACTAACAACAACAACAAGTGTACGTTCAATGTGACAATAAAGTTGTTCTACGTTTAAGTGTCAGCTTTGGAAGCCATATTAGGCCGGAAGCTTCCATGCTGCCACCTTCTCATGTGTGGGAAAGTAGGAGGGGGAATTTAATTGAGGGTTTGCATTTAGTCAAAATAGCATCCTTCCTGTCAGTCAAGGTCAGGACGAGCCTGCATCTGGAGAAGGAGTGATTGGAGTGCTGTCTTGAGATGGGACGGATGGTGATTGGAGCATGTGATCGACTGATGGATTAGGGGATGGTTTTGGGGGTTTTGATTTACTGAGGGAAAACCCGGAATCTCAGATTTGGGTTTTCCCAAAATGTGCCAGTATACCTACTCTAATAAATGGAACTTTGAGAAAATGCTTGCCTCAGATTTTTTAATTGTAGCAGAGGTTTTTCTAGAACGCTGACATTAAGCCTAAGTCTGACTCACCAGAGCAGGGAGGCCAGGAATGGTACAGGCCCCCTCTCCTAAGATAAGGGTCCATCTAGTGGTAAGGGTCTTCTCTGTGGTGGCTCCCTCCCTGTAGATCATCATCCCTGCAGAGATAAGATTAGCCACTACCCTGACACTCTTCTGAAAGGCCCTGAAGACCTGGTTTTGCAGACATGAAGCTCCCAGGATGATACGGAGCCCATTAACTTGTTGACTAGATTGTTGTCACCAGAGGGTGTGGGAAGGGGTGGTACTCCCTTACCTTCACTACTGGTTTGCAAATGTGAGCACCAGCAGAGCCTTCCGCGCATGCGCAGAGCTTCAAAAACAGGATGTGACGACTTCCGGTCGGGTGGGTGGAGCCTCCTGTAGCCACTGCTACCGGTTTGACCGAACCGGATAGAACTGCCTGAATAGCACTACTGGTGTGGGTTTATTGGATTTTCTATTTGGGGTTTTATTCCTGAAGCCACCCGGAGTCACCCTGATTGAATTGGGCAGCCATGTACATTTTCTTAATGAATAAATAAAAATTATAAATAAATAAATAAAAATAAAAAGGTCAGCCCCAAGATGTGAAACTTTATATGATACAGGAATTCATTGAAAACAAACATCGTCTCCCACTTCTGATGGAGATTGTTCAAACTCTGGAAAGGTCAGGCATATTATTATATGGAAACTACATATTGTACTAAAGCCGAGAAGCTCACATGGCCGGATTTAATAATATGTTAAAAGATTAAGCTAGTTCTATAGTCACGTTCCATGGATCTATTTTAACTTCTATACACGTCGCTCACTTATTGATTGCATATTTTTCTCCGATTTTATTTGTAGTGCTATTGTTTTGGTGGTACTTCATGACATCTTCTGACATAGAGATAAACAGAGATTTATATGTGAAAGACATTGGCATGGTCTCTTTTGAAGTATTTGCAAAAAAAAAAAGTTTTGGGGCTTTTATTGAGATTACTCTTCATTTGAGTGATATCCGGTTCCTCTACCAAATCAGACTGTGTCTTTTTATCATCTTTCTTCAGAGCTCTACCTGGGAAAGAAACCTCTATCATGAGCAAGGGTAGGAGTTCTTTAATCACCTTTCAAGCTCCCATCTTAGTTTGAGGAATCACGAGATATCCATGAAAAACTAACCTAGTTCTAGGCTGCATAAACTGAGGGATAGAATCGAGATCATGTGAAGGGTTAATACCACTTTATCATGCCTTGGTAAGGCCACACTTGGAATCCTTCATGCAGTTTTGATTGCCATGATGTAAAAAAGATGTGGAGACTCTAGAAAGAGTGCAGAGAAGGGCCACAAAGATGATTAGGGGACTGGAGGGTAAAACATATGAAGAACGGTTGCAGGAACTGGGTATGTCTAGTTTAATGAAAAGAAGGACTAGGAGTGACATGATAGCAGTGTTCCAATATCTCAGGGGCTGCTCCAAAGAAGAGGGAGTCAAGCTATTCTTCAAAGCACCTGAGGTAGGACAAGAAGCAATGGGTGGAAACTAATCAAAGAGAGAAGGAACTTAGAACTAAGGAGAAATTTCCTGACAGTGAGAACAATTAATCAGTGGAACAAGTTGCCTCCAGAAGTTGTGAATGCTCCAACACTGGAAGTTTTCAAGAAGATGTTGGATGACCATTTGTCTGAAGTGGTGTAGGGTTTCCTGCCTAAGCAGGGGGTTGGGCTAGAAGGCCTCCAGTGTCCCTTCCAAATCTGTTCTTCTCTTCTCTTCTCTTCTCTTCTCTTCTCTTCTCTTCTCTTCTCTTCTCTTCTCTTCTCTTCTCTTCTCTTCTCTTCTCTTCTCTTCCCTTCCCTTCCCTTCCCTTCCCTTCCCTTCCCTTCCCTTCCCTTCCCTTCCCTTCCCTTCCCTTCCCTTCCCTTCTCCTCTCCTCTCCTCTCCTCTCCTCTCCTCTCCTCTTCTCTTCTCTTCTCTTCATTATCTTTTGAACCCTAAAGACACAACCTGCTTCTAATATCTTCATGGTCCATTGGAGGACTCATGTCCTGCATTGACTTGCCAAACTAGTAGTCCAGAGGGAAGATCTCAGAATAAGAAAATAACAGAATTGGAAGGGACCTAGGAGGTATTCTAATCCAACCACCTTTTCAAGCTGGAAACCCTATATCATTCTGGACAAATGGCTCTTCTTAAAAATCTCCAGTGATGGAGCACCCACAATTTCTGGAGGCAAGTTGTTTCACTGATTAATTGTTCCAACTGTCAGGAAATTTCTCCTTAATTCTATGTTGCTTCTCTCCTTGATTAGTTTCTACCCATTCTTTTGGTTCTGCCTTCAGACGCTTTGCAGAATAGGTTGACCCCTTCCGGTCCCACCAGAAGTTGGCAAATGGGCCAATTCCAGCCTCTGGAGGGCCTCCAGGGGAGGAGAGTCGTTTTCACCCTCCCCAGGCTCCTAGAAAGGCTCTGGAGCCTGGGGAGAGCAAAATACAGGCCTTCCGGTCCCACCGGACGTTTGCAAGTAAGCTGTTTTTGGCCTCTGGAGGGCCTCGGGAGGTGGGGGGTGGGGAAGGCTGTTTTCGCCCTCCCCAGGCTCCTAGAAAGGCTCTGGAGCCTGGGGAGAGAGAAAAACGGGCCTTCCCTCCCCCCAAGGCCCTCCGGAGGCAGGAAACAGCCTGTTTCTCTACTTATGGTGGACCCAGAAGGCCTGAAAATTAGCTGGCCGGCACGCACATTCACACCTGAGCTGAACTCACATGCCCAACGATATGGCTACACGTACCACCTGTGGCAGACATGCCATAGGTTCACCATCATGGCTATAGGGTCTCCAGCTTGAGTGGGAAATTGAACCTCCAAGGTTTCAGCTCTATTCTGATAGAGAGATAGAGAGATAGAGAGATAGAGAGATAGAGAGATAGAGAGATAGAGAGATAGAGAGATAGAGAGATAGAGAGATAGATAGATAGATAGATAGATAGATAGATAGATAGATAGATAGATAGATAGATAGATAGATAACCAGCACCTCAAATTGGACTCAAATACAAATAAGGAACCAATGCTGTCCTGCAAGAGGAGTGGCAGCTACTTGTCTGAAATGGTATAAGGTCATGATGGAGAACCTATGGCACGGGTGCCACAGGTGGCACGCGGAGCCATATCGGTGGGCACGGGAGCTCAGCTCCGGCATGCATGCGTGCACCAGCCAGCTGATTTTTGGGTCTTTTGGGCCCACCAGAAGTCAGGAAACACACTGTTTCTGGCCTCCGGAGGGCCTTGGGGAAGGTTAGGGAAGGCCACTTTTGCCCTCCCCAGGCTCCTATAAAGGCTCTGGAGCCGGGAAGAGCAAAAAACGGGCCTACTGTGCCATCCCAGGGGGATCATGGGGGGCCAGGATGCATAGAATTATGGATGTTGGTACGTGTGCGTGTGACCCCACCGCGCTCCCCACACTTTTGGCACGTGATGGCAAAAACGTTAGCCATCATTGGTACAGGGGCTCTGCTTGAGCAGGGGGTTGGATTAGAAGATCTCCAAGGTCCCTTCCAGCTCTCATGGTCTTTTTTTCTCACTAGACTAGACATACCCAATTCCTGCAACTGTTCTTCATATCTCAAAATACCTAGGGGCTACTTTTTTAAAATTATTATTAAACTGAACATACTAGCTAGTTCTGAATCAGTCCATACCTTCCAGTCTGTGACTCCTTAATCAAACACATCTTTTCCTAGAAATATGCTACAGCTGTGGAAGGAGACTCTGTAAACTCAGGAGAAGTTCCAGATGTTTGCAGGCAGGCGTTGCTTTCATGTGCCAGATGTTGCGAAGCACAGCTTCGCTTTTAAGCCTGAATCTCCAACAGCCCTCCTTCATAAAGACGGCAGTCCATCAGCATGTTCCTTTGAGAAGGATGAGTTGAAGCCTGCTGAGATTTTGAAGACAACCACAGATATTTTAAAGATTCACAAGTGGAGAAAGCTAAGCAAAGGGTGACACGAAGCACCACTGCAGACTGTTGTGGTCCGTCAGCAGCCTGTGGAGCTGGCTGTGGAATCGGACAGTGAGGAGGCTGGGGAGGAACATGGACCAGTCCTGGAGTCTGGGGAAGGCCTGGATGAGAGCTCTGCATCTGAGGCAGAAATGGGGCCAGCACCATCTGTGAGCAATGCATGGACTCTGGAGCCTCCAGAGTCGGACATGAAAAAGGCAGAGGAATAGGAGGAGCCTGATCCTAGTGTGCGCATGCTCAGAGCTGCTAGAAGGCAAGAACAGTTAAAACAAAAGGGACAACTCGGGAGTAAGGCCTGGAGATGATTGGCCCCTCCCATAAGGCTTAAAAGAGGAGCAAAGGCACGCGGGCCCTTTGTAGGAAAGAAACATTGTTAATTCTGTTCCCAGTCAGCATCTCTGTTTGATTCTGGAATTCATGTGGCTTTGCCAAGTAGGTCTTCGGCAGCGTGTCAAGGGAGATAAAGGTGGGTGATTATCCCGAAGGACTTCTCCCGAAGGACTTTTTGCAACTAATTGGGACTCAGCTGTAAATGAACGTAATTCACAGCTGTTGCAATAAAAGAGGTTTTTGGGACTACTCGTGTGTTTTAATGACTCAGTAAGCCTAGGTCACAACACGGACAAAGACATTGTCAAGGTGAGCCTTTGTGGAGCAACTGAAATTACAGCAGGGGAAGGAAACTGCCTCTGAAAGTCTGTGATCAGATTTTTTTTTTTAAAGAGATCTGGGTATCTATGGAACACCTGCAGCAATATCAGAACATTATTCTGCAAGGTTCATGAATTTCAGGGGTGCAGGCAACCTAATGACCCATGTCAAAAAGGGATGGAACTTCTGTTTTGACACTGTAACAGTGTTATGAGTCTGACACATTCACCCTCCCTGCAGAAGTCCACCGTGTGGCCAGTACTGCCTTCTGATCAGAGGTCCGTCACCTATCAAGCTAAAATCACAAATAGAATCACAAATAGAATAACAGAGTTGGAAGGAACCATGGAGGTCTTCAAGTCCAACCCCATGCACAGGCAGGAAACCTTATACCCATGATGGCGAACCTCATGGCACGTGTGCCAAAGGTGGCACGCAGAGCCCTCTCTGTGGGCACATGTGCCTTTGCTAACTGCTCTTCTGGTTTCGCAGATGCCAGAGCGCTGGAAAATGGTCTGGAAATGGCCGGGAAAACAGCCAAAAAAGGCAAAAAACATTTTTTTGAGCCTTTTGTGGGCCGTTTTTTGGGTCGGTTTTTTTGAGCCATTTTTCAGGCCAATGTTCTACAGGGAAGGAGCTGCCACAGACAAGACCCTTCCTCTTAGTCCCGTCAGATGGACCTCCTTAGGAGAGGACACCCGTCGCATTCCCAGCCACCCCACTCTGGTGGGTGGATTGAGTAGATAGGATTGAGAAAGAAGGTACCTCAAATAATCTGTTAAATCCTGGTGGTGCAGTGGTTAGAATGTAGCATTGCAAGCTAACTCTGCCCACAGCCAGCAGTTCAATCCTGATGGGGCTCAAGGTTGATTCAGCCTTCCATCCTTCCGAGGTCGGTAAAATGAGGACCAATATTCTTGGGGGCAGTAGGCTGACTCTGTAAACTGCTTAAGGAGGACTGTGAAGCACTGTGAAGTGGTATATAAATCTAAGTGTTCTTCCAATCTCATTTCTGTTGAGATGATGTTCTACAGTGAGGGAGTCACCATGGAAAAGACCCTTCTTGGTCATACTAGATGGATCTCCTTAAGAGGGTGTTCACTAACATCCTGTCAGGTCCAGTGGTAGTATTCAGCCGGTTCGGACCTGTTTATGCGAACCGGTAGCGGTGACTCCACCCACCCACCTCTGAGTAATACCGTCCTATTTAGCCACATTTTTGAGGCTGAGCACATACACGGAAGGTGCGCGCACACACAAATCACATGTGCTGAAGGCGAACGAGCAAAGCAAGCTTGCGCACACATGGCGAACCGGTGGTAAGAATATGTGAAACCCACCTCTGGTCAGATCCCAGATATTTCTACAGGGACGCTGGCATTTTGGTGGGAGGGAGAGGGAGAGGAATGGAGTGGTCTGTATATGAAGTTTCTGTTTCCAGTTTCTGTTTCCTGCATTACTGTGCTAATCTCTATATGAACTCTCTTTTCCCTGCAATGATATAGTGTGGGAGGGGTTTGGTTAGCATTGCTTTAAATAGCTGGTTTTAAGTGAGAAGCTTCAGTTCTTGCCTAGGCCTCTTGTCATCACAAACCTTCCAATAAAAGCTCCTTTTGGAACCACTGCAGTTTCAAGAGTCCTGCTTTCTTGGGAAGATTGGAGAGGCAAGAGCGTATACACACACACCCTGCTTCCTCACCCTTTGTGGATTGGGTAGATGTACCTGGGAAAGATGATTAAATTGTGAATTTTACTGTGATGAAAAGACATAAGTATTAAATGCCCTCTGGATCATCATTATATTAGAAATTGAATTAAATTTTTTATATCCAATATTCTGATTTACCTTCGGTCCTGAACCCGTAGTCGCTTCCCATCCCCATTTAGCAAGAATTGTCCATAACTTTCAGCAAGTTCATACCTCAACAATGTACACCTGTACTTTCTTTTGTTGTTCTTCCAAATGGAAGAAAGACCGGGCAGAAAGATACGAGAGAGGGTTGTTGTTGTTTTTTTAGTTAATATTTCATCTTAAGACTTGTTGGAAGAAATATCCTTCTGGGTTCAGTTCCAAGTGGGTAAAAAGACACTGGATTCATGGAAGTTGCTTGGAAAGAAGGTTTACTGATGAACAGGATCACATGCCTTGAAGATCTTGGGCGAAGAAAAAGGGAAGAGATGCTGAGAGTGCCTGGGTTTTATGCCCTCTCTGTGTCAGCACGTCCTGAAAATCTGACACTCTGAGCTTTTGAATTTGAGCTTGTATTCTGATTGGTTGTCAGTCTCCCATGGGGCCAACTTTGTAGGTTGTGTTTTGAGTCCCAAGCTTGGCTGAGTCTTGCTGGGTGATGTAATCTTCCCAGGTGCCATGTGGTGAGTTTTGTTGCTAGCTGGGTAGAGGGCTAATCCTACCTTTGTTGGATCTTGGGTGAAGGCATTTGTCTATGAATAGACCTAGCTACCTCTTTGTCTCTTAAATTGGACATCTGCTGTGGGCTATTGAGGAAAGTGGGGGGCTATTAAGAGTGAGTCTACTTCCTGCTTAAAAAAACACATTTCTCCATTTCTCATCCAGGGAAATATAATATTTTGCCTTTTTAATATTTCCTAGAATATTACATTTTTCTGGGAGAGAGGTGAGTGCTAACTTCCTACAGGATGAACTCAGAAACCCGGTGACCTTTAAATAAGATGGTGAAAATGAAGCATAATTGACCAGCGTGTCTTCTAATGATGTAAAGGGATTAAGGAAAAGGGAGAATACAACATCGACCTGGGTCGCCGTTCAAAGGCCACCGTGCTGATTTTTTCGAAACCATCGTTTGCTCTGTCTTCCCAATTGAGAGTTTCAAAGTTCACTTTGAGATACACAAGACAAATCAAACAGGAGGAGAATAGAGGTCTGTGGAGGTCAAGTAGAAAGACTGGCGCCAATAATATATACAAGAGGCCGGTGCTTTTCTACACATCCTAAAGAAAGTGGAAGGGACCAAGAGTCAGAACTTGAAGAAGCTTCTTGGATGAGAAACAGTGGTGAAATTCAAAAAATTTCCCTACCAGTTCTGAAGACATGGCTTGATAGGCATGGCTTGGTGGTGGGGTCATGTGACTGGGTGGGCGTGGCCAACGTAAAAAATTTTTTTAGCATTTTTTAACTAAAAAAAGTTTTTAAAAACTTCTGACGATCAGCTGTGATTGTGCCCGTGATCGTCAGAACCTTTTTTACTACTTTTTTAAAGCATCTTTTTTATTATTGCTTTGGGCGAATAGGTAGTAAAATATGCTTTAAAAAAATAAAAGAAGGTTCCTACAATCACACGGCACATCTTTTTTTTACTTATTAAAGCATTTTTTTTTACTACTGGTTCTTCGTGAGAAGTCCTTTGAGATAATGACCCACCTTTATCTCCCTTGACACGCTGCCAAAGACCTACTTGGCAAAGCCCCACGGATTCCAAAATCAAACAGAGATGCCGACTGGGAACAGAATTAACAACGTTGCTTTCCTGCAAAGGGCCCACATGCCTTTGCTCCTCTTTTAAGACTTATGGGAGGGGCCAAACATTTCCAGGCCTTACTCCTGAGCCGTCCCTTTTGTTTTAACTGTTCATGCCTTTTGGCAGCTCTGCACATGCACGCACAATAGGAACAGGAGGAGCCTGTTCCTCTGCCTCTCTGCTGTCCGACTCTGGAGGCTCCGGAGTCTGTGTATCACTCTCAGATGGCCCTGGCCCCATCTCTGCCTCCGACGCAGAGCCCTCATCCGAGCTTTCCCCAGACTCCAGGACTGGTCCATGTTCCTTCCCAGCCTCCTCACTGTCCGACTCCACTGCCAGCCCCATAGGCTGCTGGCAGACCACAATATGTCCAATCTCTTCTTAAAAACCTCCAGGGATGAAGCATCCACAACTTCCGAAGGCAATCTGGTTAATTGTCCTCAATGTTAGGAAGTTTCTCCTTAATTAAGGAGCCTGAGTAGGGTAGGAGGGTAATGCCTCCTACAAAGGCAGCATTTAAGATCCAGCTGCCTGCAATTACTTGCGAGTTCAATCCCAGCCAGGCTCAAGGTCAACTCAGCCTTCCATCCTTTATAAGGTGGGTAAATTGAGGACCCAGTTTGTTGGGGGCAATAAGCTGACTTTGTATAAATATAAATATACAAAAGTATGAAGGCTATTGCTTAACGCATTGTAAGCCGCCCTGAGTCTCCGGAGAAGGGCGGCATATATATCAAATTAAAAAAAAATCCAGATTGCTTCTTTCTTTGATTAGTTTCTTGTCTTGCCTTCTGGTGCTTTGGAGACTAACTTGACCACCTCCCTCTTCTTTGTGGCAGCCCTTCAAATATTGGAAGACTGCTATCATGTCCTTCTTTTCTGTACACTGGCCATACCCAATCCTTGCAGACCTTTGTATGTTTTTGTCCCCAGGGCCTTTAATCAACTTAGTTGCTCTTCTTTGCACTTCTTCCAAAGTCAAAAGTTTGTGTCATTGTCTCTGACTTCATCAGGACAGCTGCTGTGCAATTCCTCGACCCAAAACAAGGAAGTCCAGTTGCCTTTTCAAAGAAAGCACCTTTGCCACATCTCTGACCTGGATGGCTGAGCATCTCCATGGACAAAGGACCAAGAATAGCAAAATTATTTTCAATGCACTCCGTTCTGCTCTTGTGGCAGTGATTTTCCAGTTCTGTGTAAATATCGTGATGGGCGAATGCTGACTTTTTAACAAGAACAACAAAATCAATAATTTTTTTTATCCCTTGTCAATATTATATGGGACCCAGCCTCTACTTAGTTCCATTTAACCGTGTTTTAAAAAGAACTACATGAATACGGAACAATAAAACATACCCAAATAGGAGTGTTGTGACAAATAGCACCATTGGAACAATAAAATAGCAGATCAGGATTTATCTGTGATGATTGCTCAGGGAACAAAAGGCTGTTGGAATAAATCATTTTGATCTGCTCTAAGAAGAGAACGCTTAGTACCAAAATAGAAGGCCCATTTTTCCTCTACCCCCATTTTTCTCTGTGCAGTCAGAAGCGTAGTTTCTGATGCCCTCATTAAGGCTTCGAATCGGACTGCACATTAGGTTACCCAGGCAAGATGCAACTTAATTTGTTTTTCTCTTTATTTCTTAGTAATGATGTAAATATTCAAATATTCATTGTGGTCATTAGCCAGCAGAAAGACAGAAGAAGAAGAAGAAGAAGAAGAAGAAGAAGAAGAAGAAGAAGAAGAAGAAGAAGAAGAAGAAGAAGAAGAAGAAGAAGAAGAAGAAGAAGAAGAAGAAGAAGAAGAAGAAGAAGAAGAAGAAGAAGAAGAAGAAGAAGAAGAAGAAGAAGAAGAAGAAGAAGAAGAAGAAAAGAGCTTTTAAATATCCAGAACAACCAAAAAATAAATAAGAAGGAGCAATCCATAGACAGAGATGCTAAAAAGCTTTATTCTCATTAGTCAAAACTAACCTAAAATAGAGAATTATGGAGCCCCTAGCAAATCTGAGGAAGGTAGCTGAAAAAAATCTTAAAACCACAGTGTCTTTATTCAGGTGGTCCTCGACTTACAACCAAAATTGACCCTTGAATTTCTGCTGCTGAATACATGTCACATTCCCGTCATCAGCAAGGAATTCAGGCAGAGCCAAAGATGGCAAACTTTATCCAACAAGCTGTAATACAGTTCTACAGAGGAATGATGGAGTCTGTCATCTGCACCTCCATAACTGTCTGGTTTGGCTCTGCAACCCAACAAGACAGACACCGACTTCAGAGGATCATTAGAACTGCAGAAAAAACAATGGCTACCAACCTGCCTTCCATGGAGTACCTGTATACTGCACGAGTCAAAAAGAGGGCTGGGAAAATATTTATGGACCCCCCGCATCCTGGACATCAACTGTTTCAACTCCTACCCTCAAAACGACGCTATAGAGCACTGCACACCAGAACTACTAGACACAAGGACAGTTTTTTTCCCGCATGCCATCACTCTGCTAAACAAATAAATCCCTCAACACTGTCAAACTATTCACTAAGTCTGCAGTACTATTAATCTTCTCATCATTCCCACCACCCATCTCCTCCCACTTATGACTGTATGACTGTAACTTTGTTGCTTACATCCTTATGATTTATACTGACTGTTTCCTAATATGATTTTTTTTAAAAAAAATTGATTTATATGCCGCCCTTCTCCGGAGACTCAGGGCGGCTTACAATGCGTTAAGCAATAGCCTTCATACTTTTGTATATTTATACAAAGTCAACTTATTGCCCCCACAAACTGGGTCCTCAATTTACCTACCTTAGAAAGGATGGAAGGCTGAGTCAACCTTGAGCCTGGTGAGATTCGAACTTACAGTAATTGCAGACAGCTGGGGTTAATCACAATGCATTAGTCTGCTGAGCCACCAGGCCCGATTTGATTGCTTATTTGTTCCCTATGACTATCATTAAGTGTTGTACCTTATGATTCTTGATGAATGTATCTTTTCTTTTTTGCACACTGAGAGCCTATGCACCAAAGACAAATTCCTTGTGTGTCCAATCACACTTGGCCAATACAAAATTCTATTCTATTGTGTTCTGTTCTATTCTGTTCTGTTCTGTTCCAACTGGCACAAAGTGACAAACAAGCAGTAGGCAAAGTCAGTGCTAATGTGGTTAATCTCTCCATCCTTTAAAATGCATCAGCTCCACCCCCACAGCTTCACCCACTGGGGCCCCACCCGTATAACTCCCCATCCCTTATGTGGCATGCAGTGATGATGTAGCCCAGTGTGCAGGTCATGTACGCTGTAGATGCCCCCTGGCAGGCTTTGTATGGACTTGGATACAGCAGGGAAACCTGCCAGGGCACCCTGCAACCGATAAGTTCTTCGCAAGCTGCGGAAGCCTTGCACCGCTCCACCAGCAGCTGCCAGCATGGTGGATGGGCATGGTCACACCTCCCAGCTGGCAGGCCCAGGTGCGGTGTGTAGGCGAAGCTGTGTCTCCCAGATGGTGGCTCCTGGCACAGCATGTGAGCGAAGGCCCCGTGGATGTCCGGCCAAGCCGGCGGTTCCCGCTATAGCATGCGGCTGAGGTCCCCAGGAGATTGGCAGCCCCAGCGACCCGAGGACTGACACTATTGCTAAGAGAGTCTTGGCCCACAATCGTTCATGCCAGATTTGTTAAGTGAATCACTGCCATTGTTCAGTCAGTCGTATGCATTTTTTAAGTGAACCTGGCTTCCCCATTGACTTTTGTCAGAGTGCGCACAGGGTGACTATGTGAGACAACCCAGGAACAAATACAGTAAACGGAGGTTTGTATTTTAAATAGTGATTTTATCTACCAAGAATATATACATACACAGACTTTAGTCAGACCTCAAAACAAACAGCAAACAGCAATTACAGCACAGGAGAACACACACACACACACACACACACACACACACACACACACACAGAGAGAGAGAGAGAGAGAGAGAGAGAGAGAGAGAGAGAGAGAGAGAGAGATGCCCTAACAAGGCCTCTTCTTGTTACAGGCTCTTAAAGTGATATCAGCCCAAAAACCTTGCTGACTCCTTCCCAGCATTACATCATCGTAGCAGCTAGTCAGCTCTTAAATCATTACCCTGACAATTTCGTTCATCAGAAGTTTGCAAAAGGTGGCTCACATGATCCCAGGACACTGTGGCCGTCATAAATATGAGTCGGTAGCCACCTGCCTGAATTTTGATCACGTGACTGTAGGGATGCTATAATGGTTGTGTGAAAAACGGTCATGTCACCGTGCTGCTGTTGTAATTTTGAAGAGTCACTGAACGAATGGTTTTAAGTCAAGGATTACCTGTACCAAACACAAGCAAGAGATTTTTTTTTAGGAAGGAGGATGGCTTTCAATGCATCGGGGTCATATCACTGAGTAGACTTCAAGCTAGCTCAGAAATACAATTCTAGAAAAAGATCTAATCAACCACATGGAGAGTCAACCTATCATTTCTTATCACCCACTACCGTCCAACTCAGTGGGTGCTTTTCTTCTTGTCTCCAAAAGCCCCAGAATCATATTTCAAACGTGAGCGTCCTTTTATCTTTAAACTCCCGAGCAGATAGGTGTGATTTATAAAATTCATTCAGAAAATATTTTGGTTGGCTCGCGCTTCAGTGGCTCTACATATTATTTGTTCGGCGGGAACAAATAGTGCTCCTAGAGTAAAATTCAATAACTCTTCATGTGGAACGTATAAATATAAGCAGGAGGCTGTTTTTCTACACCCCCCACCCCCGGATGGAAGTTTTTATACTTGTAAAAACCCCCCAATCAGAGCAATGATTCAACAAGTACCAAAATCAGCAGCTTACAACGGTCAACCCAAATGAACTCTGGAAATAACATATGGAAATAACATTTGGAAATAATAAAATTATCCTCTGCATAACAACGGCAGCTACTGACTGGATCTCCAAACTCGACATTAACCTCTGAAATGTTATTTCTGTTTTCCTTTTAGGTTTTCTTACTGCTTTTTTTTATTGTTTTTATTGTTTTAACCTGTAAAAATGAAGTGTTTTAATACTGTGTGTGACCAGCCATATGCTAAATAAATAAATAAATAACCTTTGGAAAGTGTGAAGGGAAGACTTCTGTGCCTAAGACTTAGCATTCAAAAACGCACTGGTCTTAAAAATGGATGTGTTATAATAAATATATATATATATATATATTAAAAGGTGAGAGAGAGTAGTCTAGTGGTTAAGACACAGGCTAGAAACTGGGAGATCAGGAATTCTAGTCCTGCCTTAGGCATGGAAGGAGGCTGGGTGACTTTGGGCCAGTCACCAGGAGACTGTGAATTCTAGTCCCACCTTAGGCATGGAAGGAGGCTGGGTGACTTTGGGCCAGTCACCAGGAGACTGTGAGTTCTAGTTCCACTTTAAGCATGAAAGCCAGCTAGGTGATCCTGAGCCAGTCCCTCTCTCTGAGCCCTAAGAAGCAGGCAATGGCTAACCATTTCAGAAATAGGTAGTCATCAGAACTCAAAACTGCCTCTAAGGCATAAAAAAACAAAATAAAAATTAAAAGGGACATTAATCATGTGAAAGTATTGAAAATATTAATTAAGCTCTGTAATTAATTAAACTACTTAATCAGGCAAAATCAATTTGTTATGTAATTACATATAATAATATGGGTTTTTTCCTCCCCGTCCCTCTGGTTCATTTCCACTTCATTCAATTATGTCCATAATCATGGGATCAAGATACCTGCTACATTATAGAGGGGGAAAAAAACCTCTTTCCCACAGCTTTTGTTTTTCTTTAATGAAAAGTCTCCAGGATCCTTGTCCATTCCAGAATAACTGCATGTAGAAGGGGGAATATTAGATTTTTTCTTCTCCAACCCTTCGTCCCACAATCCTTGGTGCTCTCTGAGCTTGGTTTTTTTCTTGCAGATGTTTTCAGGACCCAACTAGGTGGTATCATCAGTACTAGGTAGGAGGGAGTAGAGTTTGTGGAGAGGAGAAGAAGAAAAACTGTGGGAACCTTGGTGCTCTCTGAACTTCGTTGCTTTCTTCCAGACATTTCACAACCCAACTAGGTAACACCATCAGTGCTAGTAGGAAGGGGGTTTGCTCTCAGTTTATATTCTGTCGGTGTTGGTGCAGATGTTTGATTACCTATTTAGGTGACAGCATCAGTGGAACAAAACTCAGAGAGAACCAAGGACTCTGCTATTCAACTCTAACCAGAGGTGGGATTCAAAAATTTTAGCGACCGGTTCTCTGCCCCGTTGCTGGGTGGGCGTGGCCATGGTGGGTGTGGCCTACTCAGCCTCCTGCACCATGGGGGGGGGACACATTTTTTTAAAAAAAATTGATTTATATGCCGCCCTTCTCCGGAGACTCAGGGCGGCTTACAATGTGTTAATATTTTATACAAAGTCAGCTTATTGCCCCCACAAACTGGGTTCTCATCTCACCTACCTTAGAAAAGATGGAAGGCTGAGTCAACCTTGAGCCAGGTGAGATTCAAATTTTTTGCCCTCCCCAGGCCCCGGAGGCTTTTCTTGAGCCTCCGGGAGGGCAAAAACAGCCTCCCTCAGGCTCCAGAGACCCTCCAGAGGCCGGAAACGGGCCCATTTCGGAATTTCCAGAACTTTTGGGAGGCCCATTTTCCACCCTCCCAGAGCCTCCACACGGCCCTCGCACTTACCCGGCATCCAAAATGGGTCACGTGGAGATTCCTGGGAGGGGCAGGGTGGGATGGGCGAGGCTAGCCAATTCTTGCAACTACCGGATTGGCGAACCAGACATAAAATTAGCATCCGGTTCACCTGAATTGGTCCAAACCATCTGAATCCCATCCCTGCCTCTAACCTACGTATTATTCCCTTTTAGTAGAATGTTGCATCTCTGCATAGAACCAGTAGTCCTTGACTTACAGTCATTTGTTTAGTGACCATTTGAAGTTACAACACTACTGAAAAAAAGTGACTTATGGCCTCTGTTCACCCTTGCAGCATCCCCATTGTCATATGATCAAAATTTGGACGCTTGGCAGCTGACTCATATTTATTTACGCCGGTTGCAGTGTCTCAGAGTTATGCGATCCCCTTTTGCAACCTTCCGACAAGCAAAGTCGATGGGGAAATCAGATTCACTCAACAACCGTAACTTAAGAACTGCAGCGATTAACTTAATGACTGTAGCAAGGAAGGTTGTAAAACGGGGAAAAATTCACTTACCAAGTGTCTTGTTAGCAACAGAAATTTTGGACTCCATTGTAGTCATAAATCGAGGGCAACCTGTATACAAAAAAAAAAAAAATCTGTATATGAATGCAATTTTGCAAATGATCTATGAAGGTGAGAGCCCAATGCCTGTCTTCTGGTCTCCAGCCCCCCCCACCCCTCTCACTTCCCCCGGGGACCCCCTCCCCCTTTTGAACAGTTGATGAATTCTCATTAAAGCATTCATTTTTAGCAACCGTTCCTCCCTCCAGCGAGCTGTTTTTCTAGGGCATTTGCCAACTTTGTATATTTTACATATAATTTTCTCGAGCGCGCATGGCTTTGAACATTTTGGAAATGAGGAAATACAGTGCAAAATTCAGCTGAGTATGAAAATCAAAGGGTAATTGCATTCCATTTCAAATATTAGTTGGGGTATGGCAAATTAAGCTGCTTCAGCCCGAAATATAAACAAACCTGTTCCTACATCATGCGGATGAAAGTGTGACGGTAAACAGAAAACAAATATTATTTGCTCCTTCTGTCCCTGAAAAATAAATTGATTATTAGGAAGTGGTAGTCAATGTGTGATCCCACATACACAACTTGATGGGTAAAATGAGGTGTCTTGATAGGTTTGTAAATACAGGTAGCCAGAATCAAAATCAGGATAGATTATGTCCAATATTTTTTTCCCATACTCTGAATTGATTTTTAGCTATGGCCTCAGCTCTATCTTCATCTAGTAGATAGTTATAAAGTTTATCTAGAACTTTTTTTCCCTTTCCCATCAAAATTTTGTCCAATCCATTATATCCTAATTCTAAACCATATTCTTTCTTATCTTTTTGATATCTTGATTTTATTTGTAGATAGGTCCACCCATCTAAATTTATGCCTTGGTCTCTCAGATCTTCATTTGATTTAAGATTTCCTCCTCCATCTAAAATATCATTATATCTACATATATTCTCCATTCCCCATCTGTTTGGGTGGATCAGGGCCTCCATCGTGGAGAGCCATTTTGGAACTTTATTGTAATATCTCTGTCTAATTTCAATCCATGTTTGTATTAATGAGTCCCTAATTTTATGATTTATACTGACTGTTTCCTCATACGATTTTTTAAAAAAATTTGATTTATATGCCGCCCTTCTCCAGAGACTCAGGACGGCTTACAATGCGTTAAGCAATAGCCTTCATACTTTTGTATATTTATACAAAGTCAGCTTATTGCACCCACAAACTGGGTCCTCAATTGACTACCTTAGAAAGGATGGAAGGCTAAGTCAACCTTGAGCCTGGTGAGATTCGAATATGGAGTAATTGCAGACAGCTGGATGTTAATTAGGATGCTTAGTCTGCAGAGCTATTCAGGCTCCTTTTTTGAATCCCCTTAAATACTGGAAGACTGCTATCATGTAATCCCTAGTCCTTCTTTTCTCTAGAATAACCAAACCTACTTCTTGCAACCGTTCTTCACATGTTTTAGTCTCCTGCCCCCAATCACCTTAGTTGCTCTTCTCTGCACTTTTTCCAAAGCCTCAACATCTTTTTTCGTAATGTGGTAACCAAAACTGGCTGCGGTGTCCCAGGTGTGGCCTTACTAAGGTTTTATAAAGCGCTACTAATACTTCACCTGATTTAGATTCAACGCCTCTGTTTATACAATCAAGGATTGTATTCAGGGGTGGGCGGCTGGGGGTTCGCAGGGATTCAAGAGAACCTCTAGCTAAGAATCTGTTCAGTTCGGAGAACCCCTAAATCCCACTCCTGGCTGGCCCTGCTCACTCTGCCCTGCCCCAACCCTCCCAGGAATCCCCATGCAGCCCATTTTGGATGCAGGTAAGTGCAGGGCTCGTGCAGGGGCTCGGGGAGGGCAAAAAACGGGCCTACTGCAAGTCCAGGAAGGCTGGAAACAGGCCCATTTCCAGCCTCCAGAAGGCCCCCAGAGCTGGGAACGCCATTTTCGCCTTTCTAGAGGCTCAAGGAAAGTCTCCGGAGCCTGGGGAGGGCAAAAATGTTTCCCCCCCACCTGCACCAGTGCAGGAGGCCGACTAGGCCACGCCCACCATGGCCACGCCCACCCAGCACCAGGCAGAGAACCCCTTGCTAAAATTTCTAAAGCCTACCCCTGATTGTATTAGCTTTTTTGGCTGCTGCAGCACACTGCCTCTTGATACGCTTAATATGCTTCTTCTTGGCCCTTACAAACTTTGATGCATTGTTCTAACACGTTCATTCCAGAAATGCAAGATGATCTGTTTTTTAAGCCTCATTCGCTGGAGATGGGCCTTTCAGAATAATATCTATTAAACTTAACATAGAGAGGCGGAGATCTCTGCGGGCAAGCTGATCTTTTTAACAGATCCGGAATGGTTTAGCATAACTCACGTGACCTGCAAAGGAATCATTGATCTTCACTTGAAACGGTTATATCAGTAAATAGTCAAAATGAGTCATCAAATGCGCTCCCTCGTTGGGAATGCTCGGAGCATAATAACGCGGGGGAGAAATGGAACTTGCTGAATTGAATAAGTGACTGGGGAAAAAAAAAAGCTCTAATGGAAAAACTAATAATATTGATTTGAACTGTGTACACAAGAGACCAAAAAAAAAGAGGCTCATCATAACTTTCCTTATTTACCAACCAATTTTACCCTTCAAACTTGGAAAGAGAAAACAAAAGTAGGAGAAAAGTTGTAGGCCCTTTTTCCCTGCCGTAAGAAACCGCCTGGGAGTTGATGGGACAGAGGAATTGAGGAGAGGCGATTAAAACATCTCATCTTTCACAAAGCCAATTGTCAACAGAAGGACTGCGCAGTGCCCGAGCAATTGTTAGACCCAAGAAACAACAAAAAAGTAACATTGAGTTACTTCTGAATAGTTCCTTTATTAATGCTTGCCTGCATACAGACTCTTGCCAGACTAAAGCGGTATCTGCAATAATTATATATATATTCTCTGTGAACTGACCTTGCTCTCTCCCTGCCCAACATTCTCCTTCTTCTCCTCCTTCTACACATCCCCCTTCAGCTTCTTCATCTCTCCTTCTCCTCCTCCCCCTTTCCTTCTTTACCTCTCCTCCTCCTTCACCTCTCCTTCTCCTTCTCCTCCTCCCCCTCCTCTTCACCTTCTTCATCTCTCCTCCTCCTGCTCCTTCTCTTCCTCCCCTTCTCCTTCTTTATCACTCCTCCTTCTCTCCTCCTCCTCTCCTCCTCCTCTTCTTCACCTCTCCTCCTCCTCCCCCTCCCTCCCCTTCACCTTCTTCACCTCTCCTCCTCCTGCTCCTTCTCCTCCTCCTCCTCCCTTTCTCCTTCTTTATTTCTCCTCCTCTTCTCTTCTTCTTCCTCCTCCTCCTCTCCTCCTCCTCCTCCTTTACCTTTCTTTTTCCTCTTCTTCTCCTTCTCCTCTTCCTCCTCTTCCTTCTCCTCCTTCCCCTCCTCCTCCTTCCCCTCTCTCCTCCTCCTTCCCCTCCCCCTTCTTCACCTCTCCCCCTCCTCCCCTTCTCCTTCTTTACCTCTCCTCCTCCTCCACATCTCCTCCTTCTCCTTCTCCTCCCCTTCTCCTTCTTTACCTTTCCTCCTCCTCCTCCTGCTCTTCTCCTCTTCCTCTTCCTCTTCCCCCTCCTCCTTCATCTCTCCTCCTCCTCCTAGTCCTCCTTTCTGTGAAGCCCATAGCCTCCCACATGGTGGCCCCTCTTAACTTAGCTTTGGAGAGACCATGATCAGCTCTGTGTTGCCATTTAGCTGGGCTCCCGTGATTTTCAACATATATTTTGGATCTCCCTAAGGACTGTGCTCTGCAAATGCAACTTGGGGAAAGATTTTGAACCCAGTTAGTCTCCTGAAAGAACACTCCTGTTTAGTGGGAAATTCTTCTGTCGTTGTCTACAAGCAATGTTCTTTTCTCCACAACTCACATGAGGAGGTCAATCATTTCCCCCCCACACCCCTGATTCAAAGCCACCACTTCTTGCTTTAGATTACATTGCCTCTGTGATCATAAATATGTCTTCTTTCTTCCTTTTTCTTTGTTAGTGGGAAAGCACTACGAAGTAAACTCACCAATCCCTCCCTGCCTGTCTTTACTTTTTTAAAAAAACTTTTTTTCCCTTATTTGTTTTCATTTTTCACTAGCTTTCCTAAGGCTGTAAAATATACGTTTGGAGATATTTATTACTTTCTGACCGGATTATCTCGACTCAAGAATGAGAACAGAACTCGCTAGTTTTGGGCAAGAAGGAATGAAAGCTAAACTTTGGGAAAGATTAGAAAGTTAGAAGGTTGAGTATTTTTCCGCCGAGGCTCATCTGAAATTAAGGACCATCGCCTCTGAAGAATTAAGTCATAGCTTGTGATCTTAAATCCACACAAAATGGGAAAATAAAAATAGCAATCATGTTTCAAGTGTTTGC
Source organism: Coluber constrictor foxii (assembly GCA_038048745.1). Classification (NCBI taxonomy): domain Eukaryota; kingdom Metazoa; phylum Chordata; class Lepidosauria; order Squamata; family Colubridae; genus Coluber; species Coluber constrictor. The sequence continues at coordinate 90,995 of JAWJVD010000126.1, read as the reverse complement.
CTGTCTTTGGGAAATCAGCTCTAAAGAAAATGGTGCTGATAAAATATGAACTTTGTTTTTTAGGTGTTTATTTCTTTAAAAAGTTCTTTGTCTATAACTAGGTTTTTCTTTCTTTCTTTATCTCTAATCTATCTACTCTCTCTCTCTCTCTCTCTCTCTCATCTATCTATCTATCTATCTATCATCTATCTATCTATCGATCATCTATGTATGTATCTATCTATCATCTATCATCTATCTATCTATCTATCTATCTATCTATCTATCTATCTATCTATCTATCTATCTATCTACCTACCTACCTACCTACCTACCTACCTATCTACCTATCTACCGACCTACCAACTATCTCTCTCTCTCTCTCCCTCTCCCTCTTTCTCTCTCTCTCCATCTATCTAATCTATCTGTCCATCTCCCTCCCTCCTCCCTTTCCCTCTCCCTCTCCCTCTCCCTCTCCCTCTCTCTCTCTCTCTCTCTCTCTCTTTCTCTTTCTCTTTCTCTTTCTCTTTCTCTTTCTCTTTCTCTTTCTCTTTCTCTTTCTCTTTCTCTCCCTCTCATTCTCATCTCTATTTAAGAGATAAGGCTTACTAAGGCTTTATAAAATGGAATTCCAACCACTTTATAACGCCTTAATAAGACCACATTTAGAATTCTGAGGGATGTGGTGGCTCAGTGGCTAAGATGCTGAGCTTGTTGATCGAAAGGTCAGAAGTTCAGCAGTTCAAATCCCTAGTGCTGCGTCATGGGGTGAGCTCCCATTACCTGTCCCAGCTTCTGCCAACCTAGCTGTTCGAAAGCACTTAAAAAATGCAAGTAGAAAAATAGGGACCACCTTTGATGGGAAGATTCAATGTGCCTTTGGCATTTAGTCATGCCAGCGACATGACTACGCAGACGTCTTCAGACAGTGCTGGCTCTTCAGCTTTGAAATGGAATGAAATAAATAAATAAATAAGTGTTCCAATATTTGAGGGCTGCTACAAAGTAGAGGAGGGTCAACTTATTTTTCCAAAGCACCTGAGGGCAGGACAAGAAGCAACAGATGGAAACCCATCAAGGAGAGAAGCAACTTGGAATTAAGGAGAAATTTCCTAAGAGTGAGGACAATTAATCAGTGGAACAGCTGGCCTCCAGAAGTTATGAGTGTTCCAACACTGGAGATTTTTAATAAGTGACTTAACCTTATCTGAAAAGGTATGGAGCCTTCTCCTTGTACAGAAGGTTGGACACAATGGTGATCATAAGTTGAGGACTATCTGTACCCATCCAAAAGCCAAGGGAGATCAAAGTTGGAGCTTTGGATCATGCCATTTCACGATAACAGTCCTGGCTGCGTTCCAGAAAAGTACTACGTATGAGCAACTCTGTTAGGATAAAAGGAAAATAATTGTGTTGAGCATGGCATGACATCTGAAAAACAAATCTATATTAATGAGACACACTTTGTAAAGTAAAACATTCATCGTGCCTGTAATTGCAAAATGTGTATTAATTAGAGGTGGCTATTTTCTGAATTATGACAACTGTAGCTCCCTATCAATTAGTGCAATTAGACTGAACTAAGTGGTCTGTAATTACTCCTTGCAGTGTTGTCTAAGCATTAATTTAATGGAAAAGTTAGATTTACAGTTAACTGCTAATTGTTTAAACTCAGGTTCCAAAGAGAAAAATGGGCCTCCAGCAATATTTGGGGTGAATGAATAATGATTCTAACACCCGAACCTTGGTGTCACAGTAATTGGTAAGGTAAAAAGTAAAGGTTCCCCTCACACATATGTGCTAGTCGTTCCTGACTCTAGGGGGCGGTGCTCTTCTCCGTTTCAAAGCCGAAGAGCCAGCGCTGTCCGAAGACGTCTCCATGGTCATGTGACCAGCATGCTTAAATGCCAAAGGCGCACGGAATGCTGGTACCTTCCCACCAAAGGTGGTCCCTATTTTTCTACTTGCATTTTTTACGTGCTTTCGAACTGCTAGGTTAGCAGAAGCTGGGACAAGTAACAGGAGCTCACCCCGTCATGCAGCACTAGGGACTCAAACCGCTGAACTGCTGACCTTTCGATCGACAAGCTCAGCGTTTTAGCCACTGACCTGCCGTATCCCTCAGAATTCTAAATGTGGTCTTATTAAGGCATTAATTGGTAAGCAGGAATAAAAATAGTGTGGTCACCATGACCTGGATCCAAGAATCAGGGTTTTTATTTATTTATTTATTCATTGAATTTATATCGCCACCTATTCACACTTGGTGACTCAAGGCAGTTTACAGAATATAAAACCTCATTTAAAATAATAAAACTAATAAAAAAAGAATCCAATAAATTAATATAATAAAATAAAATCACCCATCCACCCACCACCCAGGTGACAACAAATCACACAAGCCATTTAATGGTCTCCATCCCACTCTGGGCTCCCCAAGCCTGCTGGCAGAACCAGGTTTTCAGCGTCTTCCGGAAGAGTGGGGACCATTCTAATCTCTTGGGGAATGATGTTCCAGAGAGAGGGAGCCATCATGGAGAAGGCCCTTCTTCTGGGTTCCACCAGTTGTATTTCCCTTGGGGATGGGACCCGCAACATTCCCTGGCATTACACAAGATTACTCCAGTTACTTTACAATTTAGGCATAGGAGATGGCCAGGCTGAGCCTGAGGGAGGGTGTTCTGTCCCCGTCCCACACACACACACACACACTCAGACAGACAGTCGGGGGTTAAATAAACTGGCAGGCAACCAATTAGTCCAATAAGACACTTGGCAGCAATCCCAGCAGCTGCTTGCCAAGACCTTTTATCAACTTAGAAGAAAATACACACCACGACAATTGTTCAGGAATAAATCTGAAGCCGAGATGCAAAGTGACTCCAAGGAATTAGTTAGTTTTGTCCGTCACAGAGTCTGAATGCTTAACTCACCTCCTTTTATAGCCTGTGGGGTGTGGTCCAGTGAGTCAGTTAATCACGGGCACACCTTTTCTTCTGTTGCGCGCGCCTGTCTCTGCGACGCTGGCGAGGGTCCAGCCAAGACTCATTACCCTCATCACTGTCCAACTCTGGCTGCGGGGACGTGCTTGGCTCTGGGCCTATCTCTTGCCCTTCAGTGTCCTCCAGAGGCATTGCCAGAGAGGAAGGTCCTGGAGAAGGAGGCCTTGCCAACTCCTCTCCCTCACTCTCAGAGTCCTCTCCTGCTGATGACACAGGCTCAGGCAACGGAGCCACAACAGAGGGGTTAAGCAAGTCATTAGTTTAGAATCCCTTCGCACCCATGAGAAAGCTAAATCCAACCCCTCTTGCTTGCTTGCTTTCATGTTGGAAGCACCAAGGCATTTATGGGCTGAAAGGATTAGCCGGTGACATCACCATTGCCTAGGGATGCTCAGTGGGGGTTCCTTTCATGTCCCCATTAAGTTGCTCACTGAAGTGGTACCCATTTATCTGATTGCAGTCACTCACTTTCAAACTTTGGGGTCAGCATGAGCTGGAATGAGTGGTGGGAGCTCACCAGTGTTCTAAGATCATGTCCTATTTTCTTTGGTCTCAGAAATGTTATATTCTGTTTGATCATGTGAAAAATCCCTGACATTCCCATAGATCCATGATGGCGAACTTAGGGCATGCGTTCCATATCTGTGGGCACATGAGCATTGCCCTTGCTCAACTCTGGCATGCATGCATGCACCAGCCAGGTGATTTTCAGGCCTTCCAGGCCCACCGGAAGTTGGGAAACAGGCTGTTTCTGGCCTCCGGAGGACCTATGGAGGGGTGGGGAAGACTGTTTTCGCCCATCCCAGGCTCCAAGAAAGCCTCTGGAGCCTGGGGAGGGCGAAAAATGAGCCTACCATGCTAACTGTGCTATCCCATGCCAAAAGCAGTGGGGTGGGGGTGGGGGGGCGTGCGTGCATATGTGTGTGGGGGGTGCTCCTCCTGCTTTTGGCACGTGACAGTAAAAAGGATAGCCATCACTGCTATAGATGATAGATGATAAATGATAGTTGATAGTTGATAGATGATAGATGGTAGATGGTAGATGATAGATGGAAATGATAGATGATAGATGATAGTTGATAGATGATAGATGATAGATGATAGATGATAGATTGTAAATGATAGATGATAGACGGTAGATGGTGATAGATGATAGATGATAGATGGTAAATGATAGTTGATAGATGATAGATGATAGATGGTAGATGGTAGATGATAGATGGTAGATGGTAGATGGTAGATGATAGATGGAAATGATAGATGATAGATGATAGTTGATAGATGATAGATGATAGATGATAGATTGTAAATGATAGATGATAGACGGTAGATGATGATAGATGATAGATGATAGATGATAGATGGTAAATGATAGTTGATAGATGATAGATGATAGATGATAGATGATAGATGATAGATGATAGATGATAGATGATAGATGGTAGATGATAAATGGTAGATGGTAGATGGTAGATGGTTGATGATAGATGGAAATGATAGATGATAGATGATAGTTGATAGATGATAAATGATAGTTGATAGTTGATAGATGATAGATGATAGATGATAGATGATAGATGATAGATGATAGATGGTAGATGGTAGATGGTAGATGGTAGATGGTAGATGGTAGATGATAGATGATAGATGATAGATGATCTAGATGATAGATAAATAAGTAGATAGATGATGACAGAGGATAGATAGATCACTTCACGTTCTGTGGTAAGAGATAATTAATATTACATTTGTATGAATATTTAATTTTAAAATTGCCTAGGAAGATATATCCATATTTTTCATTGGGCATCTTGGAACTTTGCATACTGTAGAATTTAAACATGCAAATAATAGATTGGTTGAACTTTATTTCATGAATTTGACAATGTTATTGGGCTTGAAATAAAACTATTGGCTCTCTTCCTTTTAGATATTTAAGAAAGCATAGAAATATTAATCATAGCAGATGATAGCATCTAAGTGATCTTGGCTGTTTGGAAGAATTAAGTGGGATTGGAGTTCAGTAGCAACTGAATAGGAGACTTCTAGAAAATTCCAGGAATTGAGTTGGCCAAGAATTCAAAACTGTACCATGAAAAAAGACAATGACAAACGGTTGACTTATTGCCCAAACTAACAAAGAAATAAACAAACTCAACATTGGTTGTAGCCACCAGGAGACTGACCCAGAAGAGACTTGTATGCTTGTTGCTTGTATCTTTACAACTTATATTGTCTTTATTGTTTCCTAGTATAATTTGATTGCTTATTAGTATCCTATGACTATCACTAAGTGTTGTATCTTGATGAACATATCTTTTCTTTTTGATGTACACTGAGAGTGTATGCACCAAGACAAATTCCTTGTGTGTCCAATCACACTTAGCCAATAAAGAATTCTATTCTATTCTATTCTATTCTATTCTATTCTATTCTATTCTATTCTATTCTATTCTATTCTATTCTATTCTATTCTATTCTATTCTATTCTATTCTATTCTACTCCACTCCACTCCACTCCACTCCACTCCACTCCATTCCATATTTCTCTTCTCTTCTCTTCTCTTCTCTTCTCTTCTCTTCTCTTCTCTTCTCTTCTCTTCTCTTCTCTTCTCTTCTCTTCTCTTCTCTTCTCTTCTCCATTCCATTCCATTCCATTCCATTCCATTCCATTCCATTCCATTCCATTCCATTCCATTCCATTCCATTCCATATTTCTCTTCTCTTCTCTTCTCTTCTCTTCTCTTCTCTTCTCTTCTCTTCTCTTCTCTTCTCTTCTCTTCTCTTCTCTTCTCTTCTCTTCTCTTCTCTTCTCTTCTCTTCTCCTCTCTTCTCCTCTCCTCTCCTCTCCTCTCCTCTCCTCTCCTCTCCTCTCCATTCCATTCCATTCCATTCCATTCCATTCCATTCCATTCCATTCCATTCCATATTTTCTATTCTATTCTGTTCTGTTCTGTTCAGCTTTATCCGTAGAAATATTCATAAACCATATCTTCAGCATAATGAATTAGTTAAGACAAAATGGTATCATGGCTTGTTTGAAACAAGATGGAACATTTTGGTTGTAAGTAACCAGAAATATAATTGAGTTTTCAGGAGGGACATTCATAACACGTTGCTCCACAAGGCAGAACTACAAATGGGATCAGGTGAAATGAATTCAGTAATGTTGCATCAACATGGAAAATGTCATATAGATTTTCAAATTAGGTCATCTTTCTCCCTCTCCCTTCCTCTCCCTCCCTCTCCTCCCCCTCTCTCTCCTTCTCTCGGCTCTTCTAATCCACGTGGGCGGTCGTTTGCTGACTCACCAACCCAAACACAATTCTATGGAGTCCCTCTCCCTCCCTCCCTCTCTCTCTCCTCTCCCTCCCTCCCTCTCTCCCTCCCGTTCTCTCTCTGCAAATATAAGCTGCAAAGGGCAATCAACTCATTCTTCTTAAAGTATGGAGTCTCCTTCCGTGTAAGAAGGAAAAACAAAATATTAGTTCTTGGATAGGTAGATGCCTGAAGCTGTCAATTACTGCTGTCAATTACCGAGTCTGCAAAAATCCATCCACCTGAATTGGATGCTAATCCATATTCTTGCCATTGGTAGTCCTTACTATCTCTCTTAGGAGACATTACCAAAAGGAGATGCATGGTGCCTATTAGATTTTATGAGCTTAAAAATTACTTTTTGGTGATAACATCTAGATTACCTTTCCTGAGTTGGCCTGCGAAAAAAGAAAAAAAAAATGCCGGACTCTAATCGGCACTCCGTGTCCAAGTAAATTTCCCTGATATTATGACATTAAAAGAAAGAAAACCTGCATTTTTATTATCGAGCTGTTTGTTAGAGAGATGGGGGAAGGAACAAGGCTTCCTATTAGAAGTCTCTGTCTTGCTTTGCTATCTTCCTGCGTCAAGAAAGCTCTGAACAATGTTCACATACAAGCATTAGATAGGTAACTCTAAAGCCACTCCGCAAATTGGGGATCGTAGAACTTAATACGGAGAACGTTTTTGTCCGTAGAAAATTTGTATGTGGCAACTAAGATGATTAAAGGCCTGGAAGCAAAAGCATCCAGGAGGTTGCAGGATTTGGATTTGGCTAGCAATAGCAATAGTATTTAGACTTATATATAGCGCTTTAACAGTGCTTTACAGCCCTCTCTAATTGGCTTACCGAGTCAGCATATAGAATAGAATAACAGAGTTGGAAGGGACCTTGGAGGTCTTCTAGTCCAACCCCTTGCTTAGGCAAGAAACCCTACACCACTTCAGACAAATGGTTAATCAACCTCTTCTTAAAAACTTCCAGTGTTGGAGCATTCACAACTTCTGGAGGCAAGTCGTTCCACTGGTGAATTGTTCTCACTGTCAGGAAATTTCTCCTTAATTCTAAATTGCTTCTCTCTTTGATTAGTTTCCACCCGTTGCTTCTTGTCCTGCCCTCAGGGGCCTTGGAGAATAGCTTGACTCCCTCTTCTTTGGGGCAGCCCCTGAGATATTGGAAGACTGCTATCATGTCTCCCCTGGTCCTTCTTTTCATTAAACTAGACATACCCAGTTCCTGCAACCGTTCTTCATATGTTTTGGTGCAATCCAACTGACATCTGATCTTCCTCTGATCTTTCCCTGGAATTGTTCACCAAGGTGATTTTAGTTTTGGCTCATGCGAATGTACATGAGCTTTCCTGCTGCAGAATTCTATTCCTCATTTCTCTCTTTATTAAAACGAATTTTTCTGGAGCCCAAGATATGTAGCTTTAATTTTATTGACTCTCAAGAATTCCAACCTCATAAGCTAAGATGGAATATTCAATTATTTTCCTCCCCAGAAAATCATGTTCTAAAAAGTATTTGGTAATGTTCTTGAGCTGAGAATTGTGTTAATGGCACTTACATATGAAACCGAAGGGGACTGCAGGATTGCAAGCAAACTCTGCCCATAGCCAGCAGTTCAATCCTGAGTGGCTCAACGTTGACTCAGCCTTCCATCTTTCTGCGGTTTGTAAAATGAGGGCCCACATTGTTGGGGGCCGGCTCTGTAAACCGCTTAGAGAGGGCTGTAAAAGTATTACCTGTGTTTTCCTGAAAATAAGACCCTGTCTTATATATTTTTTGAAAAAATATGGGCCTTATTGTCGGGGAAGTCTTATTCTTTTGGGGCGTGTGGAGCAAGACGGGACTCCTCTTGCCATCTTACCTGATTTCCAGTTCTGTCTCCCTAACCCTAACCAGAGGAAATGGCGGGGACCGGCTGCACATGCGTTTAAATATTTTCAGGGAGGGCTTATTTTCAGGGGGGGGCTTATTTTAGCACATGCGCTCAAAAGCCCGATTGGGCTTATTATCAGAGGATGTCTTATTTTGGGGAAAACAGGGTATGAAGTGGCATATAAGTCTAAGTACTATTGCTACTACTATAAGCTGCACACTCTCATATGAATTTCTATACATGGCACAAATTGGATTGCTATCTATTGCCATGTCAACTAACGGATACATTAACTTCCCATTTGGCTGTGACCATATACACAATTTGAATGTGCATCACCTTTTATTTCTTCTTACTGTTTTCTTCACATCCTGTGAGACTCTTTGTGATCCTGAGAATGCTGTATGCAACAAAATTTCATTTTAATGTATGCCGATTAGTGTACATTTAAAGTGACAATAAAGTTATTCTATTCTATTCTATTCTATTCTATTCTATTCTATTCTATTCTATTCTATTCTATTCTATTCTATTCATTTAAATTCCACTCCTCCACTCCACTCCACTCCACTCCACTCCACTCCACTCCATTCCATTCCATTCCATTCCATTCCATTCCATTCCATTCCATTCTATTCTATTCTATTCTGTTCTATTCTATTCTATTCTATTCATTTCCATTCCACTCCACTCCACTCCACTCCATTCCATTCCATTCCATTCCATTCCATTCTATTCTATTCTATTCTATTCTGTTCTATTCTATTCTATTCTATTCTATTCATTTCCATTCCACTCCACTCCACTCCACTCCACTCCACTCCACTCCACTCCACTCCATTCCATTCCATTCCATTCCATTCCATTCTCCACTCCACTCCACTCCACTCCACTCCACTCCACTCCACTCCACTCCACTCCATTCCATTCCATTCCATTCCATTCCATTCTCCACTCCACTCCACTCCACTCCACTCCACTCCATTCCATTCCATTCCATTCCATTCCATTCCATTCCATTCCATTCCATTCCATTCCATTCTATTCTATTCTATTCTATTCTATTCTATTCTATTCATTTCCATTCCACTCCACTCCACTCCACTCCACTCCACTCCACTCCATTCCATTCCATTCCATTCCATTCCATTCCATTCCATTCCATTCCATTCTATTTTATTCTTCATATGTTTTAATCTCCAGTCCTCTAATCATCTTTGTTGCTCTTCTCTGCTCTCTTTCTAGAGTCTCAACATCTTTTCTTACATTGTGGCGACCAAAACTGGATGCAGTATTCCAAGCACATCGAACGAATCCAATGAATGTCTTCATAAATGTTATCCATATTCATAAACTAGCATCCCTTCTGCAAATCTTTCCTTCTTTCGCTTTCTCTTTTTTGATCCTCTCTGATTAGAATCCCCTCCCCAAAAATCCCCTGCATTTTATTTTGTTTTTTTTTAACGGTTGGCAAATGGAGGCAAACCAACAACAGCAAATTTAACTTTATGCATTGGACAAACACTGAACTTCAATTATCCTCAATATACTGTCATCACAAAAAGGATTAAATCGGCTTTCTTTCTTCATGCGATTAATCCTTTTTAATAAAATTGTAGATATGAGGAATTGGGTTGGGAGGATGTTTACTCTCTCCCACGCATACAGGCACACACACCTAGCCTCAGTTTCTAGTAGTTTTATTATTTAGGAGCGATGATTGTTTAATTACTTCAATGAGTTGTAAAAGCTGAGCAGATGTGCTACTCCATCTGTTTTTGTTAATTTCTTGAAACGATGCCATTCAAGAAAGAGGCAGAGTTAAGGAAAGAATGGCATCCATTTTTCTGTCAGCCATTCTGCCATTTGGGTGGTGAAAAGAACATTTAAACAGTGAAATACAGCATAAAATGGTTAAGTCCCACATGAATAACTAACTATCTGCATGTCAGTTATCTTCCAGTTGTCCCATAGAGGAGAAGATTATGGGTTATTAGACATCATATCTCACTTGACATATATGTCACTCAGAGTCAATCTGGATAGTCAGATGGGTGGCATATAAATTTAATATGCCAGGAGCCATGGTGGTGCAGTGATTAGAATTCAGTATCTCAGGCTAATTTATTGCTCACTCCAGGAGTTTGATCCTGACTGGCTCAAGGTTGATTCAGCCTTCCATTCTTCTGAGGTGAGTAAAATAAGGACCCAGATTGTTGGGGGGCAATAGGCTGACTCTGTAAACCACTTAGACAGGGCTACAAAGTACTATGAAGCAGTATGTAAGTCTAAGGGCTATTGCTGTTTCCTTCCTTCCTTCCTTCCTTCCTTCCTTCCTTCCTTCCTTCCTTCCTTCCTTCCTTCCTTCCTTCCTTCCTTCCTTCCTCTCTTAATTTCCATCATTCTCCTTCTTGGTGGCACAGTGGTTAGAATGCAGTATTGCAGACAAACTCTGCCCACAGTCTGGAGTTCGATCCTGACCAGTTCAAAGTTAACTCATCCTTCCATCCTTCCAAGGTCAGTAAAATGTGGGCCCAGATTGTTGGGGACAATATGCTGACACCCAGAGAGTGCTATAAAGTAGTATAGAGCATCATTACAAATTTAAGTGCTATTGCTATTTGGTGTGTCCCAGGAGAATTACCTTCTCTGCTGTGGCAACCCACGTTATAGGTATCCTTCCTTCACCTCACAAACAATTAGACTGGCCTCATCCCTTTTGATATTCCTACCCAAGGACCTGAGATAGGCAGATCTTGTTCCTTCATGGTGTGAAGGGTATTGTTGCAGGATGTAAGCTGTTCCAAGCAAAGCTGCCGCTTGCAATTGACTGATGTGGAGTTTGTCAATGCCCACGGTGTTTCAAGCCGTGTTCCAGATGTCGCTGTTGTGTTATCTGCACAAAGCCAGTTCTATTTAGGCATTACTAATAAAGGCACACTGCTGTTGAATATTATAAATTCAGGGCTCTTTCCATTAATCAGAAGTCAAGCCATTTAATTAGCTCACGTGTTATCTGAACTGGGGGAAAAAAACACACACACTCAGGCTGATGACAGCTATTTCTCCCTTCTGGTCCCCCAAAATACACATTGTGTCATGCGCTCCTAATCTGTGATTTATAGCTCTCTGCAAAAAATCCGAGCTGGGTAGCAATTGGAGGCAGGGAATTCCCAAAATCATTTGTTTAGCGCTAATGAAGCAGGTTATTTACCTTCACTGCAGCAATGGCAAATGCAGCCTGGTTGATGAACATCCCAGAAATAATACTGTTCCAGCTGTTTGAACAAAGACGAAGCCATTACATTTCAGCATAAGCTGAATCTCATTATTTAAGCAGGATTAGGAAGCAAAACCGATCAGGGGACTGAAGGCTAAAACATATGAAGAATGGTTGCAAGAATTGGGCACGTCTAATCTTATGAGAGAAGGACCAGGGGAGACATGATAGTAGTCTTCCAATATCTCAGGGGATGCCACAAAGAAGAGGGAGTCAAGCTATTCTCCAAAGCACCTGAGGGCAGGACAAGAAGCAACAGGTGGAAACTAATCAAGGAGAGAAGCAAGCTGGAATTAAGGAGAAATGTCATGACGCTTAGAACAATAAACCAATGGGAACGACTTGACTCCAGAATTTCTATTCTATGATCTATGATCTTTTCTGCAAAGAGTTCCCAATATATTTAAAGCATGAAGGCATCCTTCATTATCATCCTTATTATTTCATCTGCAAAATCCCCCAAACGTAGCTTCCTTCCCTATTCCCCATTCTGGGTGTCTCTCAGATGTGTCCACTTCAATTCTCAGAATTCAAAATTCCCAGTCCTGGCAATTTTTAAAAAAATTTGATTTATATGCTGCCCTTCTCCGGAGACTGAGGGCGGCTTACAATGCATTAAGCAATAGCTTTCATACTTTTGTATATTTATACAAAGTCAGCTTATTGCTCCCACAAACTGGGTCTTCAATTTACCTACCTTAGAAAGGATGGAAGGCTGAGTCAACCTTGAGCCTGGTGAGATTCCAACTTACAGTAATTGCAGACAGCTGGAGTTAATTACAATGCATTAGTCTGCTGAGCTATCCAGGCTCGTTAACAGTTCTGTTAGCAATTGCTTACCACACAAAAGCAAGATTTTCACCAAGGCTTTTTTTAAAAACTAGATTTATTGAAAGAGAATAAAAAAGCAGAGCAGTGGCCTAGAGGTGGAGATACTCACTAAACACTTAGGAGGCTGAGAGTTCAATCCTAGGCAGGGAAAGATGATTCTCTATTAGGATGCAAAGAGAAAGTATTTGCTGTGAACTTTTTGTAGGCATCAGGAAGGGCATCTGGCCAGTAAATGCTCAGCTTCGTTCAATTGCCCTGATTCCACCCCAATTGAAGGATTACAGGGTTGTCAAAAGAAAAAAAAAGAGAATAGAAAGTAGAGTGCCCCATTGACTATCAGAAGATCACAACATGGGATCATGTGACCCAGGGATGCTGCAACCATAATAAATAGTGAGATCTAGTCCCATGTTAGGCATGAAAGCTGACTGTGGTGACTTTGGGCCAAAGACCTGAGTTCTAGTCCTGCTTTAGGCATGAAAGTTGGTTGGGTCAGTTACTCCCTCTCAGCCCAATCCACCTCGTTGTTGTGGCCTGTCAGCGGCCTGTGCTGATTGTAGCTGATTCTGACAGCGAGGAGGCTGGTATGGTGCTGTGCCAGCAGTCTGTACAGTTGGCGCTCAAGTCAGACAATGAGGAGGCTGGGGAAGATGTGGTGCCAGAGGCGGGGATTCAGCCAGGGCCTTCAGAACCTCCAGAAGCTCCTTTAAGTGAAGAGGACAAAGAGGAGGAGCCTCTTCTCGATGCACAGGCGCGCAGAGCGGCCAAAAGACAGGAGTGGCTCCTCAGGAGGAGGTCTCCTTGAAAGTAAGGTTTGGGGCTAATTGGCCACTCCCCTAGCCTATTTAAGGAGGAACACTGACTGAAGCAATTTCTAGGGAACAACTTTAGTTCATTTTCTTTCGCATCTGGATTCTCTGTAAATTGCTTCTGGGCTTTCTGCCAACCTTTGTAAGATTGTGATTACTTTATCTTTGGTTTCTTGTAGGCTGTTAAGGAAATTTATTAACAGCCTTTGTTTGGAAAAGACTGAGTTATTTTAGTAAATTTAAGTTTTGTACAAACTTGGTGTGTGCTGTGTTCTTTGGGATCCGTAGCTGGGGCAGAGCACCCACAAAGTTGTTGTCATGGGGGAAAAAAACAGGCGAAAGAAGAAACAATAGCACTTAGACTTATATACCACTTCACAGTGCTTTCCAGCCCTCTCTAAGCGGTTTACAGAATCAGCTCTGGCCCCCAACAATCTGGATCCTCATTTGAGCCATCTCGGAAGGATGGCAGGCTGAGTCAACCTTGAGCCTGGTGAGATTCGAACTGCCAAAAGCCAGCAGTCAGCAGAAGTACTGCATTCTAACCACTGCACCACCATGGCTCATTATTATATAAGGTATGTTTGCTGCCTACAGTTCAGTGGTGGGTTGCCCCCAATTTACACTGGTTCGCAACAACCGATAGTAAAGCTGGCGTGATCCTGTTGTGAACTGGTGGTAAAGGTAAGTAGAATTCAGCCCTGCTACAGTTACTTATAAAGGAATAATGGTAGAATAACAAGGAATGGAATGGAGTGGAGTGGAGTGGAATGGCGTGGCGTGGCGTGGCGTGGCGTGGCGTGGCGTGGCGTGGCGTGGCGTGGCGTGGCGTGGCGTAGCGTAGCATAGCATAGCATAGCATAGCATAGCATAGCATAGCTATGTTTCTGTCTTAAGATTCCTATTTCTCTTTTAGGGGAAGTATTCTGCCTTTTTAATATTTCCTAGAATATTTCATTTTTCTTGGGAAGGGGTGGGTGCAATGTGGGTTGCTCCCGGTTGAGTCCTGTTCTATAGAACTGGTGGTAAAACTGGCGGGAGGCTTGGACCACCTGCCATGATGTCATCATGGGTGATCTACACATGTGCAAAAGCTTCTGCGCATGTGCAGAAGCACGCACGCATGCCGAGCAAAGCGACCATGCATGCACAGTCCCATTACAAACTGGTAGTAAAGGTAGGTAGAACCCACACCTAGGTGGGTGCTAACTTCCTACAGGTTTTATATGATCTACCTCAACTGACTGAACAATAGCTAGAGGAAGGAATAATGTACCTCTGGGCTACAGTGAAGAAGCATCATATCCAAGGTAAAGAAAATATGGAGTTTGGCTTGTGATAACCACAAAAAATGAAACCCTTTTTCTCTAAATTCAAGTTTCCAACAATCCTCTGAATTCTCCCAAACGGTTAATTTCAAGGAACAGTTCCCACTTCCTGGATGTCCTCCAGCACTTAAATCATGCATAATGCACCTCAAGTGTCAGATTGAGACCGTCAAGGTCTTGACCTCTCTTCTTGTTAATGTGCACCGAACCGTGTTAATGTTCATGTTAATATGCATGCTAATGTTCATGCTAACATTCATTAACCTTTACCAGGCGTATTTAGGTCTGGCCCACTTTCCAGGAAATTCCTTTTATAGTTTCTCCGTGAAGGTTTCTTGTTTAGTGTCATGCCTTACTTTGGAACGGGGAGGCGTGATGGCTCAGCAGCTAAAGACATTGAGCTGGTCAGCTGGAAAGCTGGCAGCCCAAGTTCGAGACCCGAGCACTGCATGACGGGGTGAGCTCCCAATACTTGCTCCAGCTCCTGCCCACCTAGCAGTTCGAAGGCATGAAAATGCGAGTAGATAAAGAGGTACCAAAAAAAAAGAGATAAAATGATTAACAGAATAACAGAGCTGAAAGGGACCTTGGAGGTCTTCTAGTCCAACCCTAATCCTAATCCTAACCCTGTTCAAGGAGGAAACTTTATACCATTTCAGACAAATTGTTGCCCATTCTCTTCTTAAAAACCTCCGGTGTTGGAGCACCCAGAACTTCTGGTGGCAAGTAGTAGATGGTTAATTGTTTTGTCAGGAATTTTCTCAGTAGTCCTAGGTTGCTTCTCTCCTTGATTAGTTTCCATCCATTGCTTCTTGTCCTGCCTTCAGGTGTTTTGGAGAATAGATTGACTCTCTCTTTGTAGCAACCCCTTAGATATTGGAAACTCTGTTGACTATACTCACCAATGCGAACAGAGGGGTGGGATTCACTTACCTTCACTACCGATTCACAAATGTGAGCGCGTGTGCGAGCGCACTAGCCCTCACTTGCAGTGCCACCTTCTGCGCATGCTCTTTATTTATTTTATTTACTTATTAATTAGACTTATATACCGCCCTTCTCCTTGCGGACTCAGGGCAGTGAACAGCCGAATAAAAAACCAGTACACAAAAGTTAAAATATTATAAAAACAAATATAAATTTGGCTGAGAATTAAAACAGATAAATATTAAAATGAATATCAAACTCTAAAAAATTTTTAAAAAATTTAGCAGGGATCAGGCTAAGCCGGCGAGCTGAAAGAGGTAAGTTTTCAAGGCCTGACGAAAAGTCCGGAGGTCGGAGATCGTTCTCAGTTCTGGAGGAAGATAATTCCAGAGGGTGGGGGCTGCCACAGAGAAGGCTCTCCCCCTGGGGGTCGCCAGCTGGCATTGTCTGGCTGACGGCACCCTGAGGAGGCCCTCTCTGTGGGAGCGAACCGGCCGGTGGGAGGCAATTGGTGGCAGAAGGCGGTCCCGTAAGTACCCTGGTCCTAAGCCATGGAGCGCTTTAAAGGTGATTACCAACACCTTGAAACGCACCCGGAAGTCCACTGGCAGCCAATGCAGCTCACATAGGAGAGGTATCATGTGGGAGCACCCCGTCGCTCCCATAATCCCCCGCGCAGCCGCATTTTGCACCAGTTGGAGCCTCCGGGTGTACCCTGGAGATCTTTGCTTTCCATGCATGCTCTTTGCTGCATGCGTGCCTTCCATGCATGCACCTGGCCTTGAAAACATGGCTAAATAGGACGGCATTATGTCTGGGCGGGTAGGCGGAGCCTACCTCAGTCACAGCTACCTGTTTACCCAAACTGGACAGAACCGGCTGAATCCCACTGCTGAATGTGAACCTACCAATAGAGATGTTTGGAGAGGGACCAAAAAGGTTAATATGGCAGCCACAACAACACAATCAGAACAACGTCTTTCTTTATGAGTACCGTGCAGCTGTGACCACCATCACAAGATCTGAATACACACACCCTTCTTTTCTTAAGGGCTCGGTGGCCTAATGGTTAAGACACTGGGCTACCAACCAGAAAGTTGGCAATTTCCAAGACCCAAGTACCATGGCTTAGGACCGGGGTACTTACGAGACCGCCTTCTGCTACCGAGCCTCCCACCAGCCAATACGCTCCCACAGAGAGGGACTCCTCAGGGTGCCGTCGGATATATGGGTATTTCCAGAGATATTATGAAAGGAATGCTTTGCTAACAGCCTGGGAGAGAGCCTGGGAGAGAGTGAACCTCTGAAGGCAAACTGTTCCACTGGTCAATTGTTTTCACTGTCAGAAAACAATTAAGGAGGAATTCCTCCTTAGTTCTGGGTTGCTTCCCTCCTTGATTAGTTTCCAGCCATTGCTTCTTCTGCCTTGAGGTGCTTTGGAGAATAGCTTGACCCGCTCTTCTTTGTGGCAACCCCTGAGATGTTGGAAGACTGCTATCATGTCTCCCCTAGTCCTTCTTTTCATTAAACTAGACATACCCAGTTCCTTCATATGTTTTAGCCTCCAGCCCCTAATCATCTTGGTTGCTCTTCTCTGCACTCTTTTCAGCCTTATAGAACTTCTGAATATCATCTGGTATTAAACTGGGCTGGAGGCTAAACTGTGTGACAGGAACTGGGTATGTCTAGTCTAACAAAGAGAAGGATTAGAAGTGAGATAGATACCAACGATAGCCTCCCACCAGCCAGTACGCTCCCATAGAGAGGAGCTCCTCCGGGTGCCGTCGGCCAAACAATGTTGACTGGCGGCCCCCAGGGGGAGAGCCTTCTCTGTGGCAGCACCTACCATCTGGAACGAGCTCCCCCCGGAGATACGAAGGATCCCGGATCTGCGCACCTTCCGTCGCGCACTCAAGACTCATTTGTTCCATCAAGCCGGACCCGACCTAAGTCCGTCCCCTTTTTAAATGGAAATTTTAATTTGTTTTAAATTATGAGGGTTTTAAATTTGTCTCAGCCAAATTATTTAATTCGTTTTTATTCTATTTTAATTTTTGTATGTATGTGTTATCTTAAGGCTGTTCACCGCCCTGAGTCCTTCGGGAGTAGGGCGGTATATAAATCTAATGAAATGAAATGAAATGAAAAAGAATAGAATAACAGAATTGGAAGAGACCTTGGGGGTCCTTTAATCCAACCCCCTGCTTAATCAGGAAACTTTATTCCATTTCAAACAAATGATTGTCCAGTCTCTTATTGAAAGCCTCCAATGACTTTTGAAGGCAAGTCATTCCACTGGTTAATTGTTCTCATTATCAGGAAATTTCTTCTTAGTTCTAGGTTGCTTCTCTCCTTGATTAGTTTCCACCTATTGCTTCTTCTTCTGTCTTCAGGTACTTTGGAGAGTAGATTGACCCCCTCATCTTTGTAGGAGCCCCACAAATATTGGAACACTGCTATCATGCCACCCGCTAGTCCTTTTCATTAGACTAGATTCCTGTAAATTCAAGCAATGTGGAACTGGAAAATGAATAATAATAATAAAAAAAGAACATGGAATGGGAACGTGTGTTAAAAAGCCTATTCATATTCATATTTGCATTTTACGATATGCCTTTGAGGCTTTTTCTTTTTTTCAATGTCATAAAATACACCTGGACTGCTTTAAACTGAGGACTATCTTTTTATAGCAGAGTCTTGATTAGTCAATAATGACAAACTACAGTTGGCACTCAAATTAGATGAAAAAGTAGTCAGCGGGCAAAATATGCTTCCTTTGTCACATTCATACTCTCAGAGTTTGGGTACAATCGTTAGAAAAATGGTCTTTTAATGAGTTTTTGGGGAGGTTTGAGAGAGAGCGGGAGGGAAAGGGGGAGAGAGGGGGAGAGAGAGGGAAAGAGAGAGGGGGGAGAGAGAGAGGGAGAGAGAGGGAGGGAGAGAAGAGAGAGGGAGGGAGGAAGAGAAGAAAGAGGGAGAGAGGGAGAGAGGGAGGGAGAGGGAGAGAGAGAGAGAGGGAGGGAGGGAGGGAAAGAGAGGGGGGAGAGAAGAGAGAGGGAGGGAGGAAGAGAAGAAAGAGGGAGAGAGGGAGAGAGGGAGGGAGAGGGAGAGGGAGATAAAGAGAGAGGGAGGGAGGGAAAGAGGGGGGAGAGAGAGGGGGAGAGAGAGTGGAAGAGAGAGGGAGGGAGAGAAGAGAGAGGGAGGGAGGAAAATAAGAAAGAGGGAGAGAGAGAGAGAGGGGGGGAGAGGGAGAGGGAGAGAAAGAGAGAGGGAGAGAAGAGAGAGGGAGGGAGGAAGAGAAGAAAGAGGGAGAGAGGGAGAGAGGGAGAGGGAGAGGGAGAGGGAGAGAAAGAGAGAGGGAGGGAGGGAAAGAGAGGGGGGAGAGAAGAGAGAGGGAGGGAGGAAGAGAAGAGAGAGGGAGAGAGGGAGGGAGAGGGAGAGGGAGATAAAGGGAGAGGGAGGGAGGGAAAGAGGGGGGGAGAGAGAGGGGGGAGAGAGAGAGGAAGAGAGAGGGAGGGAGAGAGAGAAGAGAGAGGGAGGGAGGAAAATAAGAAAGAGGGAGAGAGAGAGAGAGAGAGGGAGAGGGAGAGGGAGAGAAAGAGAGAGGGAGGGAGGGAAAGAGAGGGGGGAGGAAGGGAGGGAGGGAGAGAATATATACCTATATACCAAACAGTTCCTCTTAATTTTCCACCAGATAGTTTGTTTTCCAGTAAGTAATCTTTTTCTAATCTTTCAATCATCCTCAGGAATGTCTCCTCTTTTATTATTTCCTCCATAACCTATTTGATTGCATTCTCTGCTATTATTTTATTTTTCTTTACTTTCATAAACAGCCTTTAAAAAAAACACAGAGACCCATGCATAATGAAATTGAGTTAGGATATAATAATGTCCCCAAGTATTTCATTGTTGTATTCATTTTCTGTCCTGTGGAAATGCTCTAAATATTAATTTGTTTTATTTCATTTTAGATTTTACTTCTATCGCTTTGTTATTTTTATAAATATCTCAAGGTGGCAAATATAGCTAATATTCTTTCTCCTCCTCTTTCTCCCACAACAACCATCCTGTGAGGTTGGTTGGGCTGAGAGAGAATGACTGGCCCAAAGTCACCCAGCCAGCTTTCATGGCTAAATCGGAACTAGAACTCACAGTCTCCTTCTGATTGTCCCAAAATCACCTAGCTTAATTTCATGCCTAGAATTTAGTCTCCTGGTTATTGTCCCAAAGTCACCCAGCTTGCTTTCCTGCCTAAGGGGAACTAGAACTCACAGTCTCCTAGTGATTGTCCAAAGACAGCCAGCTGGCTTTCCTGCCTAATGCGGGATTAGAACTCACTGTCTCCTGGTGTTCATCCCAAAGTCACCCAGCTGGCTTTCTTGCCTAAGGGGAACTAGAACTCACAGTCTCCTAGTGATTGTCCCAAAGTCATCTAGCTTAATTTCATGCCTAAATGGGATTAGAACTCACAGTCTCCTGGTGTTTATCCCAAAGTCATCCATCCAGCTTTCATGCCTAATGCGGACTAGAATTTAGTCTCCTGGTTATTGTCCCAAAGTCACCAAGCTGGCTTTCCTGACTAAGGGGAACTAGAACTCACAGTCTCCTGGTGTTCATCCCAAAGTCACCCAGCTGGCTTTCCTGCCTAAAGTGGGATTAATACCACTTCCTGGTTTCTAGCCTGATGCCTTAACCATTAGTCCAAACTGGCACCCTAGACTAAAGCTATGCTTATCGTTTATAGATTGTAAATATTTTTCACCAGGAAGTAGACATTCCTTCCCTCTTCTTTTTTTTTTAAATAAATCTATTTCTTTGCAAACATGCCCCTTCCCAATAGCTTAGATACGGTATAAGCTTGGAGATTTTTACTCATACTATTTTTGATAGGGATATTATTTTAAAAAAGGCAAGGATGTTGACTTTAATATTTTCTGGCATTTAAAATCTGTTGCATTGAAAAAGAAATCAAATGAATGCTGTTCATTTTGGCAGGGTAGAGAAGATGTTCACATCATGGGCTCTACTCTAATTTGATCTCCAGTAACAACAGTTAATTCTATTAATCTCCTGTAATTATAAATGCCCTGGTGTGTGTTCAGATACAGAGGTGGAATCGGTAACTCGTGTACTGCTTAAATTATCTATTGTACCATTTGTGGCATTGGAGTCTCAAAAAAAGTCTTTGATCAAGAAGTTATCAACTTCCTTCTGTGAGAATGACCAAACATGGGCAAGTAGTTAGGCTAGTGGGTATAGCTAGGGCCCTGAAGAAGTAACTTGATACCCACTCATTCTACCTGTTAGATATGGATGAATGGATGGATGAAGATATATAGACGATAGATAGATAGATAGATAGATAGATAGATGATAGATAGATAGATAGATAGATAGATAGATAGATAGATAGATAGATAGATAGATAGATAGATAATAATGATAATGGTAGATGGTAGATGGTAGACGATAGACGATAGACGAGAGAGAGAGAGAGAGAGAGAGAGAGAGAGAGAGAGATGATAGATAGATAGATAGATAGATAGATAGATAGATAGATAGATAGATAGATAGATAGATAGATAGATAGATAGATAGAGATGATAATGATAGATGGTAGATGGTAGATGGTAGAGGATAGAAGAGAGAGAGAGATAGATAGAAATGATAATGATAGATTGATAGATGATAGATGACAGATAGATAGAAATAGATAGATGATAGATAGATAGATAAATAGATAGATAGATAGATAGAGATAGATGATAATGATAATGATAGATGGTAGATGATAGATAGAAATAGATGATAGATAGATAGATAGATAGATAGATAGATAGATAGATAGATAGATAGATAGATAGATAGATAGATAGATAGATAGATATAGACTGACTATGACAGACAGTCAGATGGACAGACAGATAGATATGGTTGGATGGATGGATGGATGGATGGATGGACGGATGGATGGACGAATAGGGAAGCAGACAGATAGAGGCCTCTTGCTAAGCACTAAAGATTATTCACTAAAACAAATGAATTCAGCTGTGGAAGTACAAGGTTAGAACAATATTCTCATGCAAAGGCTGACAATCAGGAAACAGTTTTTTTAAAAAACACAAGAAATAACATACAAGCATTTCAAAATCATTGATTTACCTGGTAATATTGAAGGTTTAGATTCCTGGACTGATTTTTGGGGAGAATAATAACAAGATTCTCTTCTCTCTTCAGATTTTGATTTGTAAGATGCTTCCTACATATGCAAAAAAGGTAACAATCTGATAAATATGTTTGCAAGAATAGCCTCTTTCTTTCTTTCTTTCTTTCTTTCTTTCTTCCTTCCTTCCTTCCTTCCTTCCTTCCTTCCTTCCTTCCTTCCTTCCTTCCTTCCTTCCTTCCTTCCTTCCTTCCTTCCTTCCTTCCTTCTTTTTCTTCCTTCCTTCTCATCTATTTCATTTCAACCTTCATTTTAATTTATGAATTGCTATATATGTCTGTGATTTTGCTTTGATTATTAGGCATTGATTAGGATGACGTGATTTTGTAGATATTGTTTACGAACCAAAGTATTGTGCTCTTATTTGGAGGTTGATATGGAAATATTTTTGGAGGTATTATTTGGTGGTATTGATTAAGGATGAATCAAACTGAATTTATTTTCATTTTTCATTATATTTTACTTTTGACATTTTTTTTTCCAGAATTGTTTGGTTTCTGTAATAATGTTGATATTTGTTTGTCTAATGAAACTAGAGAAGGAGGGATCGGTGAATAAATTCAGATTATTGCTGATTATGTTAAAGTTGGACTTGTTTGTTTAAAATTGTATTTTTATGTTTTCTATATCTCTGTGTTATTAATTCTCTCAAGTATATCAGTTATAACAGTTTGATTGGTCAAAATGTTTATATCTATGTCTGTTTTATATTTTGCCATTAAGGGAAGCTTTCAATAAGGTTTATATTTCTGAGATTTATTTTTATTACGCTTTAATGCTTAGGCTATTAAGCCGGAACATTAATGGTATAAATAATATTGTTAAACACAAAAATGTGTTTCAAATCTACACAGGGACAATGTTGAAGCTATATCTTTATAAGTGACCCATAATCTATGTAATGAAAAGTCTAATTTCTCTCGGAAATTGGTTGGCTGGGCTTGTCATGTCATAAATTAGTGAAAATAGCACTAGGACTGCTGAGGTCATGGCTTATCTAATCGATATATATAAAAGCGAAAACCACTCACGCATTAATCACAAAATCTCCAGAACCGTAAAGCCTACAAACTTGAAATTTGCCACGAATGTTTCTCTTGGCTTCTAGGTTCTCGCTAAGAAAGGATTTTTCGAAATAACCATCAGAGCATTAGTATTTTCTATATTATTATAACACGCTCTGATGCTAAGGAGTTCTACTCCCCCTCCCCACCTGAAAAGAAATCTGTTCCAAATGCAAAACACAAGCAGAGGAGAGGAGTTTCACTTTCAGTTTTACTTTCACAACAGGAAACAGCTTTAATACAGAACACTTAAAGTAAGCCACGGCTAGGCTCCTTCTTGCCTCCTTCTTGCTCACATAGCAAATACTGTTTCACTTTCCAAACAGCCCTCTGATGCTAAGGAGTTCTACTCCCCTTCCCCATCTGAAAAGAAATCTGTTCCAAATGCAAAACACAAGCAGAGGAGAGGAGTTTCACTTTCAGTTTTACTTTCAACACAGCAGTTGAGCTAAGCCATGCCCAGCCTCCTTCTTGTCTCCTTCTTGCTCACACAGCAAATATTGTTTGAGTTTCCAAACAGCCCTCAATTCTCTCATACATTGACACGATGCTAGCCAGATGAATACCGATGGATGCTGCAGGCTGGGACATTCTGCTCCCACACTGTTCCAACTGCCAGTTGCGTTATATTAACACACTCTGATGCTATGGAGTTACACATTCTACATTAAGTTTCAGGCTGTAAGTGTCAATTTATCAAGCCTGAGCACATAGTTTCGTAGCGAAGCACAGGCGTCCAGCTAGTAAGTTTATAAACAATAGTTACTATTAAGAGCATATAGATTATGAAGGAAACTTTTATTCTGTGTCTGACACACTTGATTTCAACAGATACTTTTCAAAATTGTTTTGATTATTGAATCAATGGTGACGATATATATCCTGTTTAAAGAGGATAAAAAGTATTCCTGAACGAAATTACAATTACAAAAACTGTAATCAAAACTGAAATGTGATGCAAATTTCCACTTCACTAAACTTACTTAACAACTTAAGTGAGTTAAGATTCACTTAACAACTGTGGGAAGGAAGCTCATAAAATGGGGCAGAATTCAGTGTACTGCTGTCTCTCTTAGCAACAGACATTTTGGGCTCGATTATGGTCATATACAGGTAGTTGAGGACTACCTGTATACCACAATCAGCCAGAGGTTAAAATGGGATTTGGCTTTTTTTTTTTTTTTTTTTTTTTGTCCACTTAGAATAGCGGCCAAAATTGTGGAATCCTTTTGGGAAAAGTGTATTTTTGAGGTTTGATGGCTAATAACACCACTTTTTTGAGGAGTTTCAAGATAATCCTATTCCACTGCTGGAATGGCCTGGGATTAGCCCAGACCTTCACCCAATTGAAAATCTACAGAGCCAACTAAAGAAACTTGTTAGTCAGAAGTGACCCAACAATAAAACCCAGTTAATAGAAACCATCATTCCATCTTGGTTTCACATTATAATAACAGCTGCAGAACTAAAAGACTTGATTCACTCCATGGAAAGACGTTGTAAGGCTGTAATTCATGCTAAAAGTTACCCAACTAAGTATTAATTGACGTGATAATTTTTGTACCGTATATCTCGTTTTTTCTATGTGTTTCACTTTTCTTCTTTATACTGTAACTGCGATTCTAATAGCAAATCCTTCATAAAAGTTATGGCATTACCTTCTTGATTAAATTATCTTTCCAGTGATATATAATTTTATGGTATTCCTCCCCCCCCCCAAAAAAAGTAGTGTTATTAGCTAGTTTTAGAAAATACACTTTTCCCAAAAGGTTTCCACAGTTTTGGCCATTACTGTATCAAGACCTTCCCAAAGACTTTGGATATTTGATGGTCTTACCGTTATTGTCTCAGGAAAAAATCCCCGAAAAACGCTAGCAAAATTCTGTCACATTCTTAATTCTGTCCTTAGCTCTTGACTCCATTTCATGGTCTATTTTTCATGGCCTGTTTGAGCTACCTCCTTTGCAGTGATGACAGTCCCCCTGTAATTATTTCTTTTTTTTTTCTGTGTGTCAAAATGAATAAGAGCAATCGTACAATTAAACTAATGACCCGTGTCAATCCTTTGTCATAAATGCAAATGACTAACACGATACTCCAAAAACATATGCCATTGTTCTATTTTTTTTTTAAAAAAAGCACCAACCCATAATTAGGCAAAAGCGATGGCTTTGTCCTTAATTCCAACTCTAGAGAAATCTATTGAATTTGAATGTTCATGCCTTCCCACCTGGTGTTTTCAGCCGTCCGCCCGATGTTTTCCAAGGCAGACGATTTTGGCTTTTCAAGTAGAAAAATCTTCTGTAACCCAAAAGCTCTGAACATCTCAGCAATTATGACATTTTTCAATCAGACCAGAGCCCCTAATTTGGTTCCGGTGACTTTTAAAGAGTGACACATAGCCCAAATCACCCATTGCCCTGTATTATTATTCCTAATGCTACGAGCTTTAATTGGTTTAATCAGTACAATTATCAACGATCGCTTTAATTGCAGATTAAAATTGCCCCTGACCTCAGTTAATTGGTGGGGTTGAGATTAAAGGACAGGGACATTTATTCTCTCTCTCTGTCTCGCTCACACACACAAACACACACACTGTCAGAAACAAGCCCAAGGACAACACAGTGAAATACAATTGAATCAGGGGTGAAATCCAGCAGGTTCTGGAGAACTGGTAGCGGAAATTTTGAGTAGTTCGGAGAACTGGCAAATACCACCTCTGGCTGGTCCCAGAGTGGGGTGGGAATGGGGATTTTGTAGTATCCTTCCCCTGGAGCAGTGGTGGATTGTTCATGGTTGGCACCGGTTCTGTAGAACTGGTAGTAAAATCAGCGGGAGGCTACGCCCACTGTCCCTGACGTCATCAAAATGCTTCTGCGTATGTGCAGAAGAGTGCTACTCGTGTGAGTGAAGTGCGCGCGCATGGCCCTGCTGCCAACCAATAGCAAAGGTAAGTAGAACCCACCCCTGACCTGGAGTGGGGTGGGAATGGGGAGTTTGCAGTATCCTTCCCCTGCCACGCCCACCATGCCCACCAAGCCACACCCACAGAACTGGTAGCAAAAAAAATTGAATTTCACCACTGAATTGAATCCATTTTTTTATTTGTTTGTACTTAAAAAAAAAAGAGGGGGCATGGTGACCTAGCGGTTAAGACACTGGGTTTGTTGATCAAAAGGTGAGTGTTTGAGACCCCAGCACTATGTGATGGGGTGAGTTCTCATTCTTGCCTCAGCTCCTGCCAACCTAGGAGTTCAAAAGCATGCAAATGCAAGTAGATAAATAGGTACCACCTCAATGGGAAGGTATCAGCATTCCATGCACCTTGGCGTATAGCCATGATGGACACATGATCCTGGAAAATGTCTTCGGCCAACGCCTGGTCCCTTGGGTTGGAAACAAGATGAGTAGGGGTCAAGCTATTTTCCAAAGCACCTGAAGGCCAGACAAAGAATAATGGATGGAAACTGACCAAGGAGAGATTCAACCTAGAAATGAGGAGGAACTTTCTGACAGTGACAACAATCAACCCATGGAACAGAAGTTGCCTTCAGAAGTTGTGGGAGCTTCATCACTTGAGACCTTCAAGAAAAGATTGGACTGCCATTTGTCAGAAATGGTGTAGGGTCTCCTGCTGAGCAGGGGGTTGGAATAGATGACCCATAAGGTCCCTTCCAAATCTGTTAATCTGTAATCTGTAATCTGAGTACTGCCCCGTAAAGTTAGACATAACTAGACAGGCAAAATTCTATCTATTAAGATACAAGTAAACAAAATGTCAAGAAATGGGCCCAAACTCCCTGAATAACTGTCTCGCTTAGCAACGGACATGCAAGGCTCAATTGTGGTCATATACCGAGGACTATCTGTACCCATACATGCTGAACTTAAATTTGACCAGTGGAGGAAGTAGATTAAAAACATCTCTTTTTTGCTTGTAATTTGCAAAGACACATTTTGCTACTACTAATAAG
This sequence comes from Coluber constrictor foxii, assembly GCA_038048745.1. Lineage (NCBI taxonomy): Eukaryota > Metazoa > Chordata > Lepidosauria > Squamata > Colubridae > Coluber > Coluber constrictor. The sequence goes on along the minus strand of JAWJVD010000126.1, from coordinate 64,372 downwards.
GGGATCCCTTAGCCCCCTTATAAATTCGAGTAATGTAGTTTTATTCCTACAGTACGGGTTATATAATCTCACCCCTCCCAGCCTTAATTCGATGAAACTTGTTTACAGCTCATACCTCACCGCTGCATTTTTCTACAATTTACTCCTTTCTTCTTGATAGAAAGTATTACCGAAGAGATGGTATTACAGGGATCACCAAAGGCCAGTGAGAGCGATAAAAATCAATACTTATTTCTCAAAAAGTACCATATTCTAGAAGGACTCATCTCACACCGTGAGTCATCGGGGAAAAAAAAAACCTCTGTATTTGGCATTTTAAAAAGAAATTGTTTTGATAGTATTTATATTAACAACAATTGACTCTGCATAAGGCAAAATAGACAAGCGATTCGAACATTACATCTTAACTTTAGACATAAAATTAGAATTCTACCATCAAAGACGCTTCTGTATAGATGACACAGGCAAAAGAAACAATATTTTCTTCTTTTTAGACCCCTGCTTTAAAAGAAAAGAAAGAAGAAGAAAAAGCCAGACAGAAATGATGGCTATGATTTGGGGGTCTATTTCTTAAATTACTGTACAAATGACTATTATCTTTCATTATTTTGATAAAACCAAATGTTGATCCATGCTTTCATTCTGTGAATTGCAATCCTGATTAAACTGTCAGGACTTTGATCTGCCATGATGATAAAAAAGACAAATTGCTTAAGAGATAAAACTTGATTTATTCGATCTCTCTCTATTTTTTTCTATATCTATCTATCTGTCTGTCTGTCTGTCTGTCTATCTATCTATCTATCTATCTATCTATCTATCTATCTATCTATCTATCTATCTATCATCTCTGTCTGTCTGTCTGTCTGTCTGTCTGTCTCTCTCTCTCTCTCTCTCTCTCTCTCTCTCTCTCTCTCTCTCTCTCTCTCTCTCTCTCTCAATTAGAGCATTCACAACTTCTGGAGGCAAGTTGTTCCATTGATTAATTGTTCTAACTGTCAGGAGATTTCTCCTTGATTAGTTTCCATCAGGTGCTTTGGTGAATAGCTTGACTCCCTCTTCTTTGTGGCAGCTCCTGAGATATTGGAAGACTGCTATCAAGTCTCCCCTAGTCCTTCTTTTCATTGAATTAGACATACCCAGTTCCTGCAACTGTTTTTCATATGTTTTAGTCTCCAGTCCCCTAATCATCTTGGTTGCTCTTCTCTGCACTCTTTCTAGAGTCTCCACAACTTTTTTACATTGTGATGACCAAAACTGTTTGCAGTAATCCAAGTGTGGCCTTACCAAGGCATTATAAAGTGGTATTAACACTTCACGTGATCTGGATTCTATCCCTCTGTTTATGCAGCCTAGAACTGTGTTGGTTTTTTTAGCAGCTCCTGCACACGGCTGGTTCATATTTAAATGGTTGTCCACTAGGACTCCAAGATCCCTGTCAAAGTTACTACTATTGAGCAAGGTACCGCATGTTGTGTATGCATTTTGTTTTTCTTGCCCAAATGTTCTTGCATAGGAACAGGAAGCTCAAATACAAAGCCCAAAGAAGGTATAAAAATTCACCCACTCTCAACTCCGTTTGGTCAGCTGCCCCAGAACCACATGCTGTTAGTGGTTCCGTTCATCAATAAACAGAATCTTTCTTTCCAATCAGCCTCCACCTTCCATTTTATTTATTTCCAGCGTCTTTCTCCCAGCTTGGAATGGAACCAGAGGGATTTTTCCTTCCAATAATCTCTTTCATTTGCCTCTTCCGCCAGCAAGTGAACAACTTAGTTATGGCTAACAATTTCTCTGCCTGCTTCTTTGATGGAACTGCTAGAATTTCAGAATCCGATTTTGAAGGGATGTGTGTGTGGGGGAGGCTTAATGAGGTTGCAAGACAGGCTAGAGATGTCCCACGGTTGCTAATTTTTGAATGTCAGCTCTCTGAAATGTGTCGAGGAGGAGGGGGTGTCAGCCTTTAAGGATTTTATTCGCTATTTTGGAAGAAAGTCACAACAGGAAAGTGGGAGAGAAATTGAAAGGACTCCCCCCCCCCCAGATTTTTGTGCAATTCCATCCAACAAATGGACAACTATTAGTGTCTTGCTCATTTACTGATCTCTTGGATATTACATGCTTTTTAACCAATGTAGGCATTCATCTACTAAGAATTTCACAATTTAGGCCTAGCCTAAAGGGTTTTAATGGGAATTTTTTGAATTTTTAAATTTTATAAACTTGGGGTTTTAAATTGGGAGGCCGTTGATTTAATTTGTTTTAGTTTTCTTAACTTTTGTATTATATGTATTTTTTTTTAATTTTGGCTGTTCACCGCCCTGAGTCCCATTGGGAGAAGGGCAGTATACAAATTTAATTAATTAAATAATAACAATAACAATAACAATAATGATGATGATGTTCCCACTGGGAACATCAGGTTGGGAAAGTTTTAGAGAATGAGAAACTCAAGATCTTGTGGGACTTTAGGATTCAGACTGACAAGCACTTGGTCCACAACACACCTGATATAATGGTAGTTGAAGAGAAAAAAGTATGGTTCATTGACATTGCAATACCTAGTGATGCACGGATTGAAGATAAGCAGCAAGAAAAAATCACAAAGTACCGGGACTTGCAAATCGAAGTTGAGCGACTATGGAAAAAGAAATCATCTGTTGTTCCGATTGTAATTGGAGCCCTTGGAGCAATACCCAAAGGGCTACCCCGCTATTTAGAAATTCTAAATTTACCGGACTTGAACATTTTGACTCTACAAAAAACCACCTTACTCGGAACAGCTTACATCCTCCGACGATACCTTAACAGTTCCTAGGTCCTTGGTTAGGACTCGAGCTGCTGAGCTATTAACCGGCCTCAAAGGCTGTGCATCTCACTACAGATTTAATAATAATAATAATAATAATATAGAAAAAAGTCATTGTGGCTTTTTATACTTCCTTAATACTAAACAACTGATGTTCTATAATGAAACTCATTGCCATCAGTCCTAAGAATAAACCCACTAGTTAGTTCTTTTGGCTCAGTTTTCAAACTTAGTGATTATACAGTAAATAGAATACAGAATATTGAAAGGCAGAGTTGGAAGGGACCTTGGAGGTCCTCTAGTCCAACACCCTGCTCAGGCAGGAGACATTATATCATTTCAGACAAATGGTTGTCTAATGTCTTCTTAAAACCCTTCAGTGATGGAGTGCTCACAACTTCCAAATGCAAGCTATGACACCGATTAATAATTCTCACTGGAGGAAATTTCTCCTTAGCTCTAAGTTAGATCTCTCCTTGTGTTGTGGCCCGTCAGCGGCCTGTGAGGACTGTAGCTGATTCTGACAGCAAGGAAGCTGGTGTGGTGTTGTGCCAGCAGCCTGTGCACCTGGCACTCGAGTCGGACAATGAGGAGGCTGGAGAAGATGTAGTGCTAGAGGCGGGGATTCAGCCAGGGCCTTCAGAACCTCCAGAAGCTCCCATAAGTGAAGAGGAAGAAGAGGAGGAGCCTCTTCTCGATGCACGGGTGCGCAGAGCGGCCAAAAGGCAGGAGTGGCTCCTCAGGAGGCGGTCTCCTTGAGAGTAAGGCTTGGGGCTAATTGGCCACTCCATTAGCCTATTTAAGGAGGAACGCTGACAGAAGCAATGTGTAGGGAACAACTTTAGTTCACTCTACTTCGCGTCTGGATTCTCTGCAAATTGCTTCTGGGCTTTCCGCCAACCTTCGTAAGATTGTGATTACTTTATCTTTGGTTTATTGTAGGCTGTTAACAAAGCTTATTAACAGCCTTTGTTTTGAAAAAGACTGGGTTATTTTAGTAAATTAAGTTTTGTACAAACTTTGTGTGTGATGTATTCTTTGGGGTCCATAGTTGGGGCAGAACACCCTCTGATAAGTCTCCATATATTGCTTCTTGTCAGCAGCGCTGGCTGGGGGATTCTGGGAGTTGAAGTCCAGCCATCTTCAAGCTTCCAAGGTTGAGAAACACTGACCTAAAGTGTCCATCCTCTTATGGACCTGCTCCTTCAAAGTTCACAGGGAATAGCATCGCTTGCCCTGTTCTGGTCTTTGTAGGTACAGACACATCACAGCCTCTGAGCATCTTTCAGCGACCTGCCTAATAAATATGCTTGCGAGTAGCTTTTTAAAAGATGATAAAATGCAAAAGGAATATGTGGGTAGGATTACTAAAATAGTGCTCTACATTAATAAGAAAGCATGCAGCTACACATTTCCAAGGCGAACATCTTTAAAAAGGATTAGATACCCATGCTTGCAGGTGGATTAGCTTGTCAGGAAGAGAAAATGTCATCTGTGTTTCTCATCACTAAAGTCACGTTGCTCTGCAAAGCTGGCTTAAAATTTAGGAGACCTAATGAAGCACCAGGATTGAAGCTCCCCCCTACGAGCAAGCCTAAATTAATACTGCAGGTGAAATCTTGAGAAAATTATTTATTTATTACGAAAATGAGGAGGAGGAGGAGGAGGAGAGGAAGGGGAAGGAGGAGGAGGAAAAAGAGGAAGAGGAGGAAGAGGAGGAGGAGGAAGAAGTGGGAGGAGGAGGAGAGGAAGTGGAAGGGGAAGGAGGAGGAGGAAATAGAGGAAGAGGAGGAGGAGGAAGTGGGAGGAGGAGGAGGAGGAGGAGGAGAGGAAGGGGAAGGGGAAGGAGGAGGAGGAAAAAGAGGAAGAGGAGAAAGAGGAGGAGGAGGAAGTGGGAGGAGGAGGAGGAGGAGGAGAGGAAGGGGAAGGGGAAGAAGGAGGAGGAAAAAGGGAGGAGGAAGAGGAGGAGGAGGAGGAAGTGGGAGGAGGAGGAGAGGAAGGGGAAGGGGAAGGAGGAGGAGGAGGAGAAAAAAGAGGAAGAGGAGGAGGAGGAGGAGGAGGAAGTGGGAGGAGGATTGTTAAGGATATTATTGAGTTACACCTGAAGTTGTGGTTTATAAAGCAGAGTAAATACATTGGCTATAGAGCTCAGCCAATCAGGATGCAGAATGAGTCAGCACAGTTCTTAAAGCTACATAATACGTTCACATAATACGTTTCCTGACCAACCAATTAGGCAATAATCATTTCCTAACAAGGATGTTATCCATTCAGTCATATCCAACTCCTAATGATTCTGAGTCCCTCCATATCTTTCAATCTTGCACTACTTCTTTGACTTGTTAAAAAAATGTACATGACTTCTCAACTAACCCAATTTACAAAGAAAAATCCCCAGTACAAACTCCAATAAACTCATACAGAAACACCTCAACGACAGCAAACAGAGTAGCCATTGATGGGATTCCATATCACCCCGGGGGTACCCAGACCAAGTGTCCTCAGGGCCTTGCAGAAGAACATCAAAGTGGGATCCAATCTTATTTACTCATCGATGATGTTCCACAGGGAGGAGGCTACCATGGAGCAGACTCTACTTCTTGGACTCACGGCATGGACCTCCTTAGGCAAGAGGACTCATAACTCTATCATTAAGTGTTGTACTTAATGATACATCACTTATGATTCTTGACAAATGTATCTTTTCTTTTTATGTACACTGAGAGCGTATGCACCAAGACAAATTCCTTGTGTGTCCAATCACACTTGGCCAATAAAGAATTCCTATTCTATTCTATTCTATTCTATTCTATTCTGTTCTGTTCTGTTCTATTCTATTCTATTCTATTCTATTCTATTCTATTCTATTCTATTCTATTCTATTCTATTCTATTCTATTCTATATAACCTTCCCTGCCTCCCCATCTGGTACCTCATGTAGATATAACTGGGAAAAGATGGCCCTTCAAATAACTGGTTTCAGGCCATGTAGGACTTTAAATGTGACAACCAGCATTTTGAATTGAACTCAGAAGCAAATTTGCAGCCAATGCAGCTCCCGCAGGACAGGTAACACATGTGTAAATTTAGGCTAGCTTAAAAACATGTTGGCTGCCACATTGATCAAGATCATTTATTCAGCATCCAACCTCTTTTTAAAAACTTCCAGAGTTGGAGCATTCACAACTTCTGCAGGCAAGTTATTCCACTGATTAATTGTTCTAACTGTCAGGAAATTTCTCCTTAGTTCTAGGTTGCTTCTCTTCTTGATTAGTTTCCATCTATTACTTCTTGTCCTACCCTCAGGTGCTTTGGAGAATAGCTTGACTCCCTCTTCTTTGTGGCAGCCCCTGAGATATTGGAACACTGCTATCATGTCTCCCCTGGTCCTTCTTTTCATTAAACAAGACATACCCAGTTCCTGCAACCGTTCTTCATATGTTTTAGCCTCCAGTCCCCTAATCATCTTTGTTGCTCTTCTCTGCACTTTTTCTAGAGTCTCAACATCTTTTTTTACATCGTGGCGACCAAAATTGGATGCAGTATTCCAAGTGTGGCCTTACCAAGGTGTTATAAATTGATATTAACACTTCACGTGATCTTGATTCTATCCCTCTGTTTATGCATAACTGTATTGTTTTTTCTGGCAGCTGCTACATACGGCTGGCTCATATTTATGCATGTCTATAGAGATTCTCAATCATCCAGGTCACAGCTGAAGAAACTTCTTGGATGAGAAGCAAAACATCTTCGAAGAAAAACAAGGAAGTCCAGTTTATTCAGAATAAACAAACCAGAAAGAAAAAACTGAAGCTCTATCTGGAACGTGTATTCTAGAATTTTCCCTTCTTTAGAGAGACATACTTCCTAAGCAGGAAGAAAATGAAACAAGGATGATTAGAGAGCTGGAGGCTAAAACATACAAAGAACGGTGGTAGGAATTGGGTATGTCTAGTCTAGTGAACAGAAGGACTAGAAGAGACATGATAGTAGTGTTTTAATATTTGAGGGGCTTCTACAAAGATGAGGGGATTCAAACAGTGGCGAAATCCAAGTTTTTTTACTACTGGTTCTGTGGGCATGGCTTGGTGGGTGTGGCAGGGGAAAGATATTGTGAAATCTCCATTCCCATCCCACTCTGGGACCAGCTACAGGTAGTATTTGCCGGTTCTCCAAACTACTCAAAATTTCCATTACCGGTTCTCCAGAACCTGTTAGAACCTGCTGGATTTCACCCCTGGATTTAAACTATTTTCCAAACCAATAGAACGCAGGACAAGAAACCATGGATAGAAATTAACCAAGGAGAGAAGCAACTTAGAACCAAGGAGAAATTTCCTAATGGTGAGAGCAATCAACCAGTGGAATGGCTTGCGTTCAGAAGTTGTGGGTGCTCCATCACTGGAAGTTTTTAAGAAGAGTTTGGACAACCATTTCTTTGAAATGGTATAAGTTCTCCTGCTTGACCAGGAGAGTTGGACCAGAAGACCTCCAAGGTCCTTTCCAACTCTGTTATTCCATGTTCTATGAAACAGTTTTTATTCTTGAAATCCTGTATTTCTTGCTTTCTGTCCTCCAAAGGTTGCTAGCAGTTAATTAGTATTCAAAGTGTAAGTTATATCTCCTCCAGCCTCAGTTCTCCCCAATGCAGTCAATCTTTCTTGACTGTCTGAAGATCTCAAATAGCTTTGTATTCATTTTGGCTTTGAGAGATTTCACTCTGGTGCTGTCACTGAAAACAGGGATCCACGGGAGAATTCAACAGTTACATTTTAAAAGATGTAAGGGTGTATTTTCTTCAACTTATCCTCGAACACCCACAGACTGCCACAAAACTCCAGTAGTAATTACTTTGGCACAGACAGAAAAGCAAGGAACCCACAGAAAATTAACGTGAGATACCAATTATCTTAGTATTCATTGATTTATACCTTCTGTTTCCTGTTCTTCAGTCAGAATGGCTGAATGGCCTTTCGACCCCCAGCTTCTAATTCTACTCAGTTACTAACTTGCATAACCTCGCATTTGCAATTATTACATTTCCATCCAATTTGCATGCAGGATTCCAAGATTCCGCTAATGAGGACACCTTTGCACAAGGGAGGAAGAAGGAATGTTGGATTCTGAGATACGTTGAAGAGTTCCTGCCTCCAGAGGACAATTATAAATTAAGAAAGAAAGCAGAAAGTGGGCGAGGGGTTGCGAATTCTGGAGGGGGCATTCCAAAATTGAGAGTAGAGAAGAAAATGTAAAAAAATAATAATAATAGAGTACTACAGTATGTGCAGCTGTCTAGGATTTTTGGTTCCTGGATGAAAAAGAATGACGTTTTATGAAGACTGAATCATTACTGAGCCATCCCAGATATTCCAATAATACAAATGGATGAAAGAAAGTGGAAATATCTCTTTATTCACTTAGAACTTGAAATAAAATAGAATAGAAAGGTAGCAATAGAAGAGAGTATCTGTAGCTCAGGGATCAGCTTTGGGGTCCTTGGTAATCTCTGAGCTTGGTTGTTTTCTTATGGAGATTTCAATACCCAGCTAGGTAACATCAGTCCTGTTAATGGATTATGTTACCTAGCTGGGTAAAGAAACGTCTGAAAGAAAACATCTTAGCTCGGAGATCACCGAGGACCTCACAATATAGAATGGTCACTAAGGTACTAAGAGGCGCAATGGCTTAATGATCCTGGAGATGGTCTCTGCTCCAGTGGCTCGAGTCCTAACACTGTGTGTCAGGGTGAGCTCCCATCACTCACCTTAGTTTCTGCCCACTTAGGAGTTCAAAAGCTATGTAAATAGATAAATAGGTACCGCTTTGGTGGAGAGACGAGTTGGTGCTCCATGCAGGCAGTCAAATTGTCACTGGCTCTAAACCTTCCTGGTTGTGGCACCTGTTTGCGAGGTGGCACCAGGTGAGAGAAGGGGCCTAGGATGATGCTGCTCATCTTTTCCTCTGGTAGAAAGCCAGCTTATCATCCTGTGGCACACCTTGTGAAGCACACGAACAATTCCTGCAACAGAACTGGTATCCACTACTCTGTAATAATGTTTTGGTCTCCTGCTAATGTGGAGTCGTGGTGGCGCAGTGGTTAGAATGCAGTATTGCAGGCTACCAGCAGTTCGACTGTCACCAGCTGAAGGTTGACTCAACCTTCCATCCTTCTGAGATCGGTAAAAATGAGGACCCAGATTGTTGGAGGCAATAGGCTGACTCTGTAAACCACTTAGAGAGGGCTGTAAGCAGTGGTGGTTTGCTACTGGTTTGCCCCAGTTTGGGTGAACTGGTAGCAATGGTGGTGGGAGGCTCTGTCTACCTGCCTGGACACTTCTGTATATTGTTCTGTCCCCGCCCCACACACGGACCCCCATGGACGGCCAAGAGATAATAAGCCAGCACACAAAAGTTTCTTTGATGACCAAGTTGGCAACAACCCAGTGACTGGCTGCCAATAGTCCTTTACTTACAACAGGAGGGTTTCTCCTCCATCCGAAAGATCAAAATACAATCACCGAAACTAAGAGATAAGTATAATAAGTCAGTCCAGACAATGCAAACACAAAATTCCAATGACACAGAGAGGCTTGTTCACTTCCAGTTTTTGCTCATCACAGAGCTTGAACGGCCACCAAACCCCCTTTTATACCCTGTGGGGTGTGGTCCAGTGACTCAGCCTAATCCCTGGCATGCCTCTTCCTCTGCTGCACGCGCTTATCTCTGCAACGCTGTCGAGGCCACCACATCCCCTTTTATACCCTGTCGGGTGTGGTCCAGTGACTCAGCCTAATCCCTGGCACGCCTCTTCCTCTGCTGCATGCACTTATCTCTGCGATGCTGTTGAGGGTCCAGCCAAGACTCATCATCATCATTACTGTCCACCTGCGGCTGCGTGGAAGTGCTTGGCCCCAGGCCTATCTCTTGGCCTTCGGAGGATACTGAAGGCATTGCCAGAGAGGAGGGTACTGGAGAGGGAGGCCTTGCCAACTCCTCTTCTTCACTCTCAGAGTCCTCTCCTGCTGATAATACAGGCTTGAGAGTCGGAGCCACAACACATATGCCACATGTGCGAGCATACGTGTGCCCACAAGCAAACAGGTAGCGACGGGATTTGGAACTCACCCCTGGCTGTAAAGCACTATAAAGTAGTATATAAGTCTAAATGCTATTTCTATCCTCATTTTGGCACTGCTACAGACCACTGACCAGCAGTCAGTACTATCTCCAGGGCTAAAACCCAACTGAAAAAAGGACTAGTTAATCCATTTTCTCTAGGACTCTTTCTAACTTGCACACATTCAAACTCTTCACCATCTCTTGTCATTTTGACATTTCCATTCTGCATGGTGATCGTGAGTCTGGTCTTCTTGAAGTTCAGACCAAGTGTCTCTCTTTCATCTTTAAATCATTTTGATCAGTTAATTTAGGCATCTCTCTCTTTTTTTTTTTTTTGGTTTCTGAGAGGAGAGTTGTGTAGTCAGTATATCAAAGATTTTGGACATTCCTTCCACCAATCTTTTCTCCAGTTTTTGATTGGTCAAGTTCCATCTTCCTTATGATCACATCAGCGTAGTCAGGTAGGCATAAGATCAGGTCCGCATACGTGAAGGTTTAATTAAAGTGATTTGATGCTACTCGTGCCAATGTACAGGAATATTCTCAATGAATAGTTAGCACTTGCTTGGAGTCAGAAAAAGATGAATGGAATTCAAGGGAGGTTGGACTTCTCTAAGGGCTACATAGGGATTCTGGGCTGATTCCTCTTTTAACTCTGCCCTCAGGTTCTGCCACTCCTTCTTCTGCATGCATACAGGTTGAATAAAAAAAAGTAATTGTAAGCTGCCTAAAGTTACTCCTAGGAGAAATGGGCAGTCTATAATTAAATAGGAGAGAGAGAGAGACAGAGAGAGACAGACAGACAGAGAGAGACAGAGAGAGAGAGGCAGAGAGAGAGAGACAGACAGAGAGACAGAGAGCGAGATAGAGACAGAGACAGAGCAAGAGAGACAGAGAGAGACAGACAGACAGAAAGACAGAGAGAGAGACAGAGAGAGAGACAGAGAGAGAGAGACAGAGACCAAGAGACAGAGTGTGTGAGAGAGAGACAGACAGAGAGACAGAGACAGAGACAGAGAGGCAGAGAGACAGAGACAGAGACAGAGAGAAAGAGAGAGCAACAGAGACAGAGAGAAAGAGACAGAGAGAGAGACAGAGACAGAGAGACAGAGACAGAGACAGACAGAGAGAGAGAAAGAGACAGACAGAGACAGACAGACAGACAGACAGAGACAGAGAGAGAGAGACAGAGAGAGAGGGCAGAGAAACAGAGAGAGGGAGAGGGAGAGAGAGAGAGAGAAATGATGTCTTGTTTTCAGCAATTGGCTCATTGCCTACACGATGTCTTCCTGAAAGATGGATATTTTTGTTTCCTTTTCCTCATCATCCTTGGGAAGTTGGCTCTCTTTGTTTCTGGCACTCAACCCTTCTGTATATTCTTGCCATCTGTTCTTGACACCTTGTTGGACAGACAGTTCATTCTTTTTCTTGTTTCGATGATGTTTTTATGAGCCGTAAATGCTGTTTGGAGCCTTTTGATTGGCGCCAATGCGATCCTGCTGTGGAATGCATTCATGCAGCCTTCCTCAAGCTGCTTGCAAAACCGGTCCCTGTAAATTTGGTTGTCTTTTCTTGCTGCTCTTTGGAAACCTGTGTTCAATCTCTTTCCTGACTCCCATTTGCCTGCTGCTTTGCCTGCTTTTCTTCTGCTCAGCTATTCTGAAAGATTTCATCCGAGAGTCACTTGCGCCTTTTCTCTGCCTTCGTGTTATTTGTTTGTTTATTTGTATCCTGCCTTTTTTAAATTATCTTTTAACAAATAACTCAGGGTAGCCAACATATCCAACACAGCTTCCTCCCCCTGTTTTCCCCATGACAACAACCCTGTAAGGTGAGTTGGGCTGAGAGAGAGAGGAAGACTGGCCCAAGGTCCAGTTACGCACGGTCACTCACGCCCTTGTCACCTCACGCCTGGACTACTGCAATGCTCTCTACATGGGGCTCCCCTTGAGGAGCACCCGGAGGTTCCAACTGGTCCAGAATGTGGCCGCGCGGGTGGTGATGGGAGCGACGCGGCGCTCAAATGGGACCAACCTCCTGCGCGAGCTGCACTGGCTTCCAGCGGTCTTCCGGGTGCGCTTCAAGGTTTTGGTTACCATCTTTAGAGCGCTCCGTGGCTTAGGACCAGGGTACTTATGAGACCGTCTTCTGCCACCAGTAGCCTCTCAGCGACCAGTTCACTCCCATAGAGAAGGGCTCCTCAGGGTGCCGTCGGCCAAACAGTGTCGACTGACAGCCCCAAGGGGGAGAGCCTTCTCTGTGGGGGCACCTACCATCTGGAATGAGCTCCCCCTGGAGATAAGGAGGATTCAAGACTTACATACTTTCCGCCATGCCCTAAAAACGTTTTTATTCCGACAGGCGGGTCTGACCTAACTGTCCTTTTTAAAATTGGGTTTTAAATGTTTTATACAAATTGGATGTTTTAAATCTGTTTTTTTGAGCCCAAATTATTTAATCTATTTTTTAATAGCTTTTAACTGTTGTATGTTATTTGTATTTTATCTTGGCTGTTCTCCACCTTGAGTCCCTCTGGGAGTAGGGCGCTATATAAATTCAATAAAATAAATAAATAAATAAATCACCCAGCCAACATTCATGGCTAAGGCAGGACTAGAATTCATGGTCATATGGTGATTGTCTCGGAGACACCCAGCTAGCATTTATGGCTAAGGTGGGACTACAATTCATTATCTCCTGGAGTTTGGCTCAAGACACCAGATGTGGTCCGCTGGCAGTCTGCGGACCTGGTAGCAGAGTCGGACAGTGAGGAGGCTGGGGAGTAAATTGGGCCAGTCCTGAAGGCTGGGGAAGGCCCGGACGAGGGCTCTGTGTCAGAGGCAGAGATGGGGCCAGGGCCATCTGGGAGTGATGCGCGGACTCCGGAGCCCCCAGTGTCTGACGTCAGCGAGGCAGAGGAGCAGGGGGAGCCTGTTTCCAGTGCACACATGCACAGAGCTTCCAGAAGACAAGAACACCTATTTTATACTTTATTGTAGTCTTTTCTTCATGCCAGAACATTCTTTGAATATGATCACGCACAGAAATTCTCTTGCATCCCCAGTTTATACAGCTTTGGCAGATTCATAAAGGGTTCCAGAGTAATGAAATTGCACCGTCTGAGATAAAATATGAGCTCAGCCAAAGTCTATTGATGCCCCTCTTAAAACTAAACGGTATTCTTAATGCGTTTTGTTTTAAGAAGCAGATTGTTTTTTTCCCGCTGTATAATATAAAAGATACTTTAAAGACATGAAAGCAATTTGTAAGTACAGAATGATCCATGAAAGTAGAATCCCCAGTGTGCAAGGAGCAGACGATACCGAATTATGATAATCAACCCTGAGCAGAGCACAACTGCAGTACAGCCTGGGTAGGAAGGCAGAATCTTGCAACATCCAGTTTGAACTAGTGGTTGAGGCCGGAATTCAGGAGACGGTGATTTCTAGTCTAGTTTTAGGCATAAAGCCAGCTGGGAGAACTTGGACCAGTCACTTCCTGTTAACCCTGGAAAGGAGGCAATGGCTAAACACTCCTGGCGAAAAAGAAAAGCTTTGTCAAGAAAAGTAGAGAGACTTGTCCAGATGGTTCCAGAAAAATCAAACACGATGGGACAAAAGAAAAAATAAATCCTAACACACCTCTTCATCTGTATTTATTTATTTATTTATTTATTTATTTATTTATTTATTTATTTATTTATTTATTTGTTTGTTTGTTTGTTTGTTTGTTTGTTTGTTTGTTTGTTTGTTTGAATTTGTATACCGCCCTTCTCCCGAAGGACTCAGGGTGGTAGACAGCCAAGATTAAAATACATACAGTATAAAAGTTAAGATAGTTAAAATAAATTAAATCATTCGGCCTCCCAATTTAAAACCCCTCATCTATACAATTTAAAAACTAGCCCATAAAAATCCTTTTAGATTAGCCCAGCTTGCTGGAATAAAGGTCCGGGATCAGTCGTATTCCAGGGGGTAGCTCATTCCAGAGGGCAGGTGCCCCCACAGAAAAGGCTCTCCCCCTGGGGGCCGCCGGCTGACATTGCCTGACCGACGGCACCCTGAGAAGGCTCTCTCTGTGAGAGCGTATTGGCTGGTTGGAGGTTATCGATGGCAGAAGGCGGTCTCGTAAATACCCTGGCCCTAAACCATGGAGCACTTTAAAGGTGAAAACCTATCTCGCTATCTGTCTCTCTGTTTGTGTGCTATCTATCTATCTATCTATCTATCTCTCTCTCTCTCTCTCTCTCTCTCTCTCTCTCTCTCTCTCTCTCTCTCTATCTATCTATCTATCTATCTATCTATCTATCCATCTTCTATCATCTATCTATCATCTATCTATCTATCTATCTATCTATCTATCTATCTATCTATCTATCTATCTATCTATCTATCTATCTATCATCTATCATCTATCATCTATCATCTATCATCTATCATCTATCATCTATCACCATCTACCATCTACCATCTACCATCTACCATCTACCATCTATCATCTATCATAAGTTGTGAATGCTCCAACACTGGAAGTTTTTAAGAAAATGTTGGATAACCATTTGCCTAAGTAGGGGGTTGGACTAAAAGATCTCCAAGGTCTCTTCCAACTCTTTTATTATATTATTTTATTATCTATCAATCTATCTATCTATCATCTATCTATCATCTAAAAAAAGAAAAAAATAAAGAAGCATGAGATCATATACCCCATGAATCTTGGCTGTTAAAAAAAAATATCAATGGCCAGTTGGGAAGATATTGTTTATTTTTAATAAATTTATGTCTGCCTACTGGACATCTGGAAACTAGCCCTAGTCAACAGAAGAGTCCCAGCCATGAAGATTAACACCAGACCCAAGATAACACATGACACCACAACCAATCATCCTCACCAGATTCAAACCCAAACCCATCCCATAGATGAAATACAACCACCATCCAGAAGCCAGACCATGGCAGCAGCATCAGCTGCTGCACCCCCCTCCGATCCCCACACAAAGCAAACTGACACACGCCATGAACACATGGCAAGACCTCAAACTCGGAGCCAAACCAAAGCCCAGGGTGTGGCATCACAGCCATCTGCTCAGAACATTACATCAAAAAACTCAGGATATCACAACACTAGAACTCAGGATGTTAACACATTACCCAGGTTGTTAAAACACAAAAGACTAATGGGCACACATCAAAAACCTCACCCACACAGGATGTTATGAAACAGCTGACTAATCTGCAAACATTAACTCCATCAACCAATCAAGATGTAACAACACAGACAACCAACCCACTCACAGCAACAAAGCCAGTATCCCACACCTCTCCATCAGTATTTATAGAGGGACGGCAGCTCCAATCACGCTTTTCTCGCACAAGCACGAAGCCAAAGACATGAGCTTGAAGGTGATGAGTGAGACTTCGTCGAAATGTCACCAAGATACTCTCAATCTTACACAGAAAAAGACCCGAATACACCAAAACTTGCATTCACACACACTACCTCACCCACTCACACATGTTTTCAAGTAGTACTCATTAATGATCCTATCTGCAGCGTGTGTTTTGATATAGGCTGTGTTTCAGAGGGCTATTTTAAGGGCAAATCTGTTTCCTCCCTCCCTTCTTAAGGAAGTCTTCTAACGCTGCCTACTCCTGATGATGCAGTCAATCTAATACAGGTTTGGCATCATTTGGCTTGCAAACAAATCCTGAAATAAATTAAGCACCAGATGGTCAAGCTGCAAATATAGTTTGCAGAATTCTAACGAATGTCATAAATCATGTGGAATAGACAAACGAGAATGTACAGTTATGGTTAGTAACAGGGTTCATAAGTGGATCTGATTCCCCTATTGACTTGGCTTGCCAGAATGATCGCAAAAGGGTGCCAGGACATTGCAATCATCATAAATAAATGAGCCAGTTGCCAAGTTTCTGACTTTTGATCACGTGACTATGGGGATGCGGCAAGGGTCATAAGCAGGGGTGGGATTCAACTGGTTCGCACCCTTCGGCCGAACCGGTTGTTCATTTTCTGGCCGGCCCCTCCCCTCCCCTTCCAGAAGTTCCCACATGCCCAGTAAGTGCAGGGAGGCTTACTAGGCCCAAAATGGGGTTTGTGTGTGTGTGTGGGTGGCCATCCCCATAGCCTGCTTTTGCTCCCAGGAGGCTGCAGTGAGGCCTACTAGGCTTAAACACGGTGCGGAGAGGCGGTGCGCATCCCCACAGCCCATTTTTGCTCCCAGGAGGCCAAGTGCTACCACACCCACCATGGCCACACCCACCCAATTGGTCATTAGGGCAGAGAACTGGTTGTTAAATTATTTCAATCCCACCACGGGTCATAAGTGTAAAAAACCCCCAGTCATAAGTCACCTTTTTTCAGTTGTAACAGTCACTAAACAAATGATTGTAAGTCAAGGACTATTTGGATGGAGAAAAAGAATCAGGATAGCAATTAGACTTATATACCGCTTCACAGCCCTCTCTAAGCAGTTTACAGAGTCAGCCTCTTGCCCCCCAACAATCTGGGTCCTCGTTTTATCCACCTCGGAAGGATGGAAGGCTGAGTCAGTCTTGAGCCTGGTGTGATTTGAACTGCCAAATTGCAGGCAGCTAGCAGGCAGCAGGAATACCCTACAGTACTTTACTCTAACCACTGCACCGCCATGGCTCAGGATACTCCAGAACAGATTTAGGAACTAAAAAAGAAGGTTAAACCTGAGTCAGCAGTATATGGCAGCAGCCAAAAAAGCTAATGCAATCCTTGATTGTATAAACAGGAACAAAGAATCCAAATCATGTGAAGTATTAGTACCGCTTTTCAAATCCTTATTAAGACTACACCTGGAATACTACATCCAGTTTTGGTCATCGCATTAAACAAAAGATGTTGAGACTTTGGAAAAAGTGCAGAGAAGAGCAACTAGGAAGATTAAGGTTCTGGAGACAAAAACGTATGAAGAACGGTTGCAGTCTAGCCAGTCTAGAGGAAAAGAAGGAGGGACACGACAGCAGCAGTATTCCAGTATTTGAGGAGCTGCCACAAAGAGGAGGACAAGATACAATGGATGGAAACTAATCAAAGAGAGAAGCAACCTGGAATTAAGGATTTCCTAACAGGGAGGACAATTACCGTATTTTTTGGAGTATAAGACGCACTGGAGTATAAGACGCACCTTAGTTTTTGGGGAGGAAAATAAGAAAAAAAACTTATTGGTTTATGGATTGGCCTCCCGAATACCCCCAATCAGCTGTTCCCAGAGGTGAATTTTAGCAAAATTAAAATTAAGACTACACCTGGAATACTACATCCAGTTTTGGTCATCGCATTAAACAAAAGATGTTGAGACTTTGGAAAAAGTGCAGAGAAGAGCAACTAAGATGATTAAAGGCCTGGTGATGAAAACAGATGAAGAACAGTTGCAGGAATTGGGTATGGCCAATCTAGAGAAAAGGAGGATTAGAGGTAGCGGTGAAATCGGGCTGGATCTATCTGGTTCGCACGAACCGGTAGGGCCGGTGGCAAGAGGCTCCGCCCACCCACCGGAACATCATTATGTCTCGTTTTTTTTATTATTAAAACGTTTTTAAAATTTTTTACACATATTTTCGTCCTCCATGCCCCTCCTATCCCAACCCCCCCGCCCCCGGACTTCGCAGAGCAAATACAGGGTATAGCATTTAACAAACACACACACAAAAAACCACACGGTAACTATCTATAGATTTATCTCCCTCTTGCACTTTAACTCCCCTTGTTCATATCTAAATATAACTGTTTAAACCAGTTCTTGCTTGAAAGTAGTTAATCCCACTTCATTCTTGTCCATTCCTCAATAATAAGCAGGTCTTCTTTCTTCCAGGATTACATAATCAAAGCCTAATTACAATTAACCATCACATTATTAGAGAATAAGATGAATAAGTTTATGTTCAATATAGGTGTATGGGATGAAAAGTAAAATAAGGTTTTTTTACAATACATTTTACTTGAGACTAGTTGAAATATTTTGTTAATGTGTGTTAACATATGTAAGGGTTGGAGATGTGATGGTTAATTGTAATTAGGCTTTGATTATGTAACACTGGAAGAAAAAAGACCTGCTTATTATTGAAGAATGCACATTTTTACTTTTGTTTGGAAGCATATTTTAAACAATGTTTTGTTCAAAAATCTATAACAGTTGATGGGTTAAAAGGAAAATATTGTGGATGTTAAAGTTAAGGTCAGTGTAGATCTCTCAACACAAATTCATGGGTTACAAGAAAGGTATTATTTAAACTTCTACATTTTGATTACATCCCGTTTTTGACTCTCTGCGCATGCGCAGAAGAAGCACTCTCACATTTCCAAACTGGTAGCAAAGGTAAGTGCATTTCACTGCTGATTAGGGGTAACATGAGAACACAGAGAAACCTCTGAGTGCTTCAACGGCCCTCTAAAAGGATGCAAATGTCCAGCTGTCCGCAAGGAATCCTTCCACTCCCCACCATCCAGTCAGAGCTGAAGAAGCTTCTTGGATGAGAAGGGAAACATCTTCAAAGAAAGAAAGAAAAAACAACAACAAGGAAGTCCAGTTGCCTCCTGTTAAAAAGCACCTTTGGCGCAACCATCACCTGGATGACTGAGAATCTTTGCAGATTTTCATCGCCGGAGGTTTTTAAGGAAAAACTGGACAACAATCTGTCTGAAATGGCATAGGGCATTTTCGCCATCACATGCCAGGAGTGGGCAGCTGGTGCATGTAGTGTGCACCTAAGTGCCCACACCCATAATTCTATGCCCCCCGCGCATGTGCGTGCAACCCCCCCCCTCCGCTTCTGGCACATGATGGCCCAGTAGGGCCTTTTTTCTCTCTCACTTGGCTCCAGAGCCTTTCTAGGAGTCTGGGGAAGGCCTTCCCCACCCACCTGGAGGTCTTCCAGAGGCCAGAAATGGTCTGTTTGCCAACTTCTGGTGGGACCAGAAGGCCCGTTTTTTTGCTATCCCCAGCCTCCAGAGCCTCTCTAGGAGTCTGGGGAGGGCAAAAATGGCCTTCCCCACCCCTCCAGATGCCCTCCGGAGGCTGAAAATGGCCCATTTGCCAATTTCCTAGAGAGGCTCTGGAGGCTGGGGACAGCAAAAAATGGGCGTTCTGCCACCGCCACCCCCACCCCTCTGAGGCCCTCCAGAGACAGGAAACAGCCGTTTTGCACCGGAGCTGAACTCGCGTGCCCACTGATATGGGTATGAGTGCCACCTGTGGCACCCATGCCATAGGTTCACCATCACGGACATAGGGTTTCCTGCTTGGGGTTGGACTAGAAGACCTCCAAGATCCCTTCCAGCTCTATTCTGATTGATGCTGGCTCTGTAAACCACTTAGCAAGTGCTGTAAACCACTGTGAAGCAGTATATACACCTAAGTGCTATTGCTATTGCTAAAGGTAAAGGTTCCTCTTGCACATACTATGTGCTAGTTGTTCCTGACTCTAGTGCTCCTCTCCATTTCAAAGCCGAAGGACCAGCGCTGTCCAAAGACATCTCCGTAGCCATGTGGCCGGCATGACTCAATGTCAAAGGCGCACGGAGCTCTGTTTCCTTCCCACCAAAGGTGGTCCCTATTTTTCTACTTGCATTTTTTACCTGCTTTCAAACTGCTAGGTTGGCAGAAACTGGGACAAGTAACGGGATCTCACCCCGTTACGCGGCACTAGGGATTCGAACCACTGAACTGCCGACCTTTTGATTGACAAGCTCAGCGTCTTCGTCGCTGAGCCACTGTGTCCCTATTGCTATTGCTACTCCTGCATTATTTAAAGAAAACAACTGGAATATGTCCATGGCCGTGTCATCTCCAGATGTCAAGTGTAACTCAAGAGAGTCTTTACTGTGTAGATTCTCCAGAGAGCTCCTTATCCATCTTGGAGCCTTCTAAGTCTGAGCAAATGTCGTTTGTGTTAACATCACTTGTAAATAATATAATCAAGTACTTTCACGGGGAGATGGAAAAGGTCTTTGAGATAAGCTTCTTATTATAGATGAAAATGAGCAGACTCGCTTTTCTTTCCCTTTTTGATCTTGCCGAGACTCTAATCACAAACAAGCATGAAAACCCAAATCAAAATAATATTTTTTAAAAACAAAAAACGAAAACACCTTTTCCTGGAAGGAAAAAAAAAATTAATGGAAGAAATTGATTGGGAAAAAAAATTATGAACGTATCTTAGGATAGAACTGTTTATGCTGCCTTGAACGATGTCAGTCAAATAAATCAAATTGTTGAATTTGCTAATTACTCTTGAACTGGGAACAAGGGGGTTGATACCTCCAATGACATATGACTCAATCAGAATATTCAGTTGGGGAAGGGAACCATTTTGCTAGCTTCAAGGAGAAAACAGGAATAATAATAATAATAATAATAATAATAATAATAATAATAACAACAACAACAACAACAACAACAACAACAACAACAACAACAACAACAATCGACCACCTGATCAGTGGATGCAGTAAAATTTCACAGACCTACAACGCCATGACCGTGTTGCTAAGATCATTCACTGGAAATTGTGCCAGAAGTCTGGATTTGAGCACAGCAAAAACCACTGGGAACATCAGGTTGAGAAAGTTCTAGAGAATGAGAAACTCAAGATCTTGTGGGACTTTAGGATTCAGACTGACAAGCACTTGGTCCACAACACACCTGACATAATGGTAGTTGAAGAGAAAAAAGTATGGTTCGTTGACATTGCAATACCTGGTGATGCACAGATTGAAGATAAGCAGCAAGAAAAAATCACAAAGTACCGGGACTTGCAAATCGAAGTTGAGCGACTATGGAAAAAGAAATCATGTGTTGTCCCGATTGTAATTGGAGCCCTTGGAGCAATACCCAAAGGGCTACCCCGCTATTTAGAAATTCTAAATTTACCGGACTTGAACATTTTGACTCTATAAAAAACCACCTTACTCAGAACAGCTTACATCCTCCGACGATATCTTAACAGTTCCTAGGTCCTTGGTTAGGACTCGAGCTGCTGAGCTATTAACCAGCCTCAAAGACTGTGAATCTCACTACAGATTAACCAATAATAATAATAATATGCATTGTCACGCTAAACAATAAAGAAGAGTAACAGGGAAAATGTCAGCAAAACTTGCTGAAATAACGCTATTGCTAATAATTTTGCTAAAATTCACCTCTGGGAACAGCTGATTGGGGGTATTCGGGAGGCCAATCCATAAACCAATAAGTTTTTTTCCTTATTTTCCTCCTCAAAAACTAAGGTGCGTCTTATACTTCAGTGCGTCTTATACTCTAAAAAATACGGTAATTGTCTTCCTTGTTAGGAAATCCTTAATTCCAGGTTGCTTCTCTCTTTGATTAGTTTCCATCCATTGTATCTTGTCCTCCTCTTTGTGGCAGCTCCTTAAATACTGGAATACTGCTGCTGTCGTGTCCTTCCTTCTTTTCCTCTAGACTGGCTATACTGCAACCGTTCTTCATACGTTTTTGTCTCCAGAACCTTAATCTTCCTAGTTGCTCTTCTCTGCACTTTTCCCAAACTCTCAACATCTTTTTTGTAATGGGGTGACTAAAACTGGATACAGTATTCCAGGTGTGGCCTTATATAGAAGTACTAATACTTCACAGGATTTTTGATTCTGCAGTAGTGGCCAAAATTGTGGAAACCTTTTGGGAAAAGTATTTTTTCTAAAACTAGCTAATAACTCCACTTTTTTTTTTTTTTGCAGTAGTACCATAAAATTATATATCACTGGAAAGTTAATTTAATCAAGAAGGTAATGCCATAACTTTTATGAAGGATTTGGTATTAGAGTAACAGTTACAGTATAAAGAAGTAAAGTGAAACATATAGGAAAAACGAGGACAAAAATTATCACCATAGAAAAAAGGAGATATACAAAAATGATCACCATGTGAGTTAATACTTAGTTGGATAATCTTTAGCATGAATTATGGCCTTACAATGTCTTCCCATGGAGTGAACCAAGTCTTTTAGTTCTGTAGCTGTTATAATGTGAAACCAAGATTGAATGGTGGCTTCTATTAACTGGGTTTTATTGCTGGGTCGCTTCTGACTAACAAGTTTCTTTAGTTGGCTCCATAGATTTTCCATTGGGTTAAGGTCTGGGCTATTCCCAGGCCTTTCCAGCAGTGGAATAGGATTATTTTGAAACTCCAAAAAAATAAAATGAAAATGGTGTTATTAGCCATTAAACGTCAAATATACACTTTTCCCAAAAAGTTTCCACAATTTTGGCCACTACTGTATGCTCACTTTTGATATTGTAGGAAGTTAGCACCCATCCCTGTCCTAGAAGAATGGAATATTTTTGGGAAATATTAAAAAGGCAGAATATTATATTTCCCTGGATGAGAAATGGAGAAGCATGTTTTGAAGCAGCTCCCATCTTCCTGCCCCCACCTTTTGTCAATGGGCCATTAAGGCCTGGGCCAGTCTATTCTACATAACAAAGATCTACCTCCTTCAGGCAGAGAAATAGTAGGAATTGCCAAAGATCCAACAAAGATAGGATTAGCCCTCTACACAATAGCAGCAGAAACTCACCACATGTGACTGGGGAAGCACGTGTGACTATCAGCCAGCAAGGCTAGCTAAACCCCCCACCCACTGGGAATCTGACAACCAATCAGGATACTCTTTCAGGGCCCCAGAAAATGCAAAGCCAGAGAGAGCATAAAACCCCAAGGATTTACTGTATCTGCCCCTTTTCTGTTCAGGAACTCAAGCCATGTGATCCTGTCCACCATTAAACCATCTTTCCAAGCAGTCTCAATGTCTCCAGTGTTTTTTTCCCCCACTGGGAGCAAAACCTAGAAGGATGTTTCTTCCAACAGTATAGTGTGAAAAAAATGTTGTGTATTGTCAAACATGAAGGATTTAAACTTGAATTTAAATCTGAGCCCACCTTGATTTCAGAGGATCTAAAATTCCCACTGCCTTGACATAAACAGGTGGAATAAAGAATAAAGATTTCTTTCTTTCTTGACATCAACGAACGCAATTTGCATACACTTGTCAAATGTGGTTGTGCTTTCTTTTTGCCTTTCTTTTTGGCGCATTAAAAACTAAAAAAAATATTTTAGGGGTGGATGGATGTGACTGCAGCTTATAACTGTTTGTCTGGTTGTTAGCTTCTCAATGAAGATACATAAAACTAAATAGTCCATTATGGTTTAATTAGACAGCCATTAGAAAACAAGAAAATTGCTAATGAAAGCAGTTATAACCAAGAAAGTGCAGATTTGCACAAAAAAATCCCACAACTCACACAAAATACACACTGTAGATATTTGGAAATATCTTAGCAAAAGTGATGACTCCTTAAGGATTTTGATCTTCCAATTAATAGATTTTGGACCTTATCCGCCCTTTAATTATGCAGAATTATGAACATCTCACTAGAGGAAAGTCATTAATGTATCATTTGGTGTGAGACGGCTTGTTATACATTTTTGGAGCACTTTTTTTTCCACACCTGAACTCATTCTCCACCATCTGCTTTTCTTTCTCCCTCTCTCTCTCTCTTTCTCTCTCCTCTCTCTCTCTCTCTCTCTCAGCAATAAACTTTCAAATTTTCATTAACCTTCAGTGTAGGTCTTCTGGAATTGAACCTCCCTTCTGTTGCTTTAAAGGGTAATTACCTGCTAACCGTTAAAGCGGCTCTGTTTTTCTTTTTTTTTCCCCTATCATGAACAGTTTGAACAATAAGACACATTGCTGTCTATGAAAGCCCAGCTTCTAAATTGACTTGAAAAGATTTTGGCATAAAGGAAGCTCATCCTGGTGCCTCCTTACAAACAAAATGGGTAGGTTAATCTCCTCTGAAGGTTAAAAAAAAGAAGTTTGTTTTCTTTGCTGGGAGAAAACTTTTGATTTGTTCCTTTATCAAAGGGGAAACCCATACTGAATTTTTCTTCCTGAAGAACATCTGCACAACTAAAGCTGTTGACTAAATGGTTGAGTTTTTTTAGCGGTGAGTTATATGTGTAGATAGAAAGATGATAGAAGACAGACAAACAGACAGACAGATGATAGATATAGGTGGATAGGTGGATGGATGGATCAATAGATGGATGGATAGATAGATAGATAGATAGACAGACAGACAGACAGACAGACAGACAGACAGACAGACAGACAGATGATAGGTGAATAGGTGGATACATGAATAAATGAATGGACATCATGTATACAATGAAAGATGTTTCCAAAGTCATGCAGAACGCAATTATCTTCTCACCGAAGTGGTACCTATTTATCTACTTGCATTTGCATGCTTTTGAACCACAAGGTTGGCAGGAGCTGCAGCGAAGATGGGAACTCACCCCATCGCTTGGTGCTCGGGCCTCAAACCAACAAGCCCAGTATCGTCACTGCTGAGCCACCATGCCTTCCCTAGGTTCAGAGTAAGAATACACAAATTAGGGAAGTTCAGTGTGATCCAAACAAATTTGTCCCTTATTCTTATTAGGCTTCTGAAAGAAAATGTTCTCCTGATTGTTTTCATACACTGCGTTCGACACTCTGCTCAGGGGCCTGTGCAGATTCAGAGAAGTTTGCAGAATTCATTAAATAAGTGCTTGACTCAGGTCTCTTGGAGGTGTGTTGTCTCAACTTTGGAATTTGTAATTCATTGTGAGTCTTCCTGAGTAACTTAGAGCCATTGTATCAGTTTGACATTTTAGTTGGGGGAAGTAAATAAGATAAATGGTGACACGGAGACACCCTTGGGGTGTGTGCACATGTTAATATTAATGTCTCCATGTCTCAGGAGAGCTGTTGGCACCACATACCATGCATTCATCAGCAACGTCCTGTGCAGAATTTTGACAACCTAAGGAGCGAGTAGATTAAAAGTGCTCTAAAGATTCTGCATATTTCTTGCCCAGAAAGTATTGTTGGCATTCATTTGTTTCCCATCTCTGTTGGTTTTGCTACAAGATCTGCAATGAATAAAACATGGACACAAACGCACACACACACACAAACACACATTGATTTGCAACTTGCCCAACACACACATTTTTATATATAGCATTTTATATATAGCTGCCAGGGTATTTATTTATTTATTCCAATCCTGTATTAGACAGGAAGAGCAACTTCACCCTGAGCCCTCATTTTATTGAGAATTAAATTAGTTAAAAAAAAAATCCCTATGCCTCCAGAAGCATCAAGTAAAATGATACCACCTTGTTGTTTTGCTAGCTGATCCATGATCATTTGGTATGCTGTTTTCTGATCTTGATTTGGAAGTGGCTTCTTGTAGCTCTTTTCTCATATGTAATCCGCGTGAAGTGTGTTGTGTCGGTCTCGTAGTGGTGTGCAGGCAGTCTGAGTTGCAGTAATGTTTTATTGATCATCAAAGCCTTGTTGAAAATGTCTGGACCAAACATAATTTCTAATGTTGGATTTTCCCCCTTACCAGAGAGAGCCCCTTGTGAAGCTTTTACCATGGCAACTCCACTGTGCTGTACAGTAGAAGCCATTTTAAGGCACAACAGGTTGTATCTGAACAGAACGCCCCCCAGGGCTGTAAGGGGTGTCTTACCCCCACAGTATTTCTTTCCAGAGAGTAAGTCATCTGTGTACCAAGTTTGGTTGAAATTGCTCTAGGCGTTCCAGAGTTATGCTGGAACATACACATACACACACATCCATTTTTCTTTATTGAAGATTAGCAGCTATATTTTACTGGGACACTTAATATATACCCAACCATGTTCATGCTTGCAAAAGGAAGAAGAGGAAGTTATTTTCTCTTCTTCCTTTCACTTTCTGGAAGAAAAATTCAAATACAGTGGTACCTCAGTATTCATCCTTAATTGGTTCTGGGAGGTGTGACAAGTACTAAAAAAGATGAGTACCAGAGGTGAAATCTGAACTGGTTTAGTACCGGGTTGCTGGTTTGTCTTGCGCACCATGCGCCAAATGTGAGCTGCGTATGTGCATGCACAGTGTGCACCAAATGCGAACTGAGCACATGCAAAAGTAGACTTGAGAAGGTAAGTAGAACAGCACGGGGGGGGGGTGTGATCTGCTGTGGTGGAATCGTGGGAACCTTTTAAAAAACTTTTTAAAAGCATTTTTACTACCGTCTCAGGCGAACAGGTAGTAAAAAATGCTTTAAAAAAGTAAGAAAAAGGTTCCAACGATCGTGCAGCACAGCAGTGATCATTGAAGCCTCTTTTTTTTTTTTTTTACTTTTTTAAAGCATTCTTTTTACTACCATTTCGCCCGAACCGGTAGTAAAAAAAAATGCCTAAAAAGTAAAAAAAAGTTTCGACGATCAGCTGAGCAAAGCATGATCATCGAAACATTGATCTCATTAGGCTTGCAGGGGTGGTTGCAGCACCTTGTTCTGTTGGAGACAGAAGCTTGCCCAGGTCCGGAGCTTCTCTACGCGTTTGGGGAGCTCTCTCCCTCCACACCCCAGGATTGATCCTGGGGAGATTTGGGGAGCTCTACCCATGTCTAATAACTCACTTTCCCCTCTTTGCCAGAGGGGAAAGTTCCGAGCCATTGGAGCAGCTGATTTTCGCTGCTCCGGCGGCTTTTACGGTTCCTGGGGGATCGCAGCTCCCAAAAGAGCTGCTGTGATGCCGGCGGTGCCACCGGAAGACTTTTAAAAGCATTTTCAAACCAGTAGTAAAAAAATGCTAAATTTTTACATTTTTTATGACTGGTTCTGCAAACCAGTAGCATTTTTTACTAGTGGGCGAAGTAGCCGAAACCGGTAGCATTTTATCCCGATGAGTACCAAACAAACTGCATGACTTACCATGAGATCCTTTGTTGTGGCTGGAAAGGACTTCCTATCTGTCCCTTTTTCTTCCTCTCAGCCCTTCCCAATATGACCGGCTTCCTGTCCGTCATTTGCAGCTGTCCCCACTTCCTTTTGCAGTGCGTCAGGTACCAAACAAACAATGAGTATCGGGACAATATTTTTGCATCAAAATGTGTTGAGTATCAAATCCGACGAGTTTTGAGGCAGTTGAGTACCAAATACCACTGTATTTTTTTTTAAAAAAATTGAAATTGAAGCCCCACCCTAGAATTTTGTAGTCAAGGAACCAATCTTTACAGTTTGTTTTTTCATTAAAAGGAAATCCTTTTGCATTTGGTAAATATATCAAAGAGCCTTGCTGTAGATGGAAATTGCCAGAGAAATATGCTGGCGCCTAGCTTCCAGTTTTATGATCCACAATTAGAATGAAAAAAAAAATTAGAATAAGATGGAAAATTCAGTGATAGATATAGAAAGTTGTAGCTTCTCTTAGTTGGCTTCTCTTAACAATCCAACTAAGGGTTGAAGATGCTGAAGTAATTAGTTTTACAATATTTAGCTTTACAACCAATCATTTACAATCATCTTCTTCTGGCCATCTTATATAGCTGTCATCAGCTGTATGCGGAAAACACAGGGTGTAATTTGGAAGCAAACATGATAATTTGGAAAGGAAAGAAGGATTACTGTTTAGCATGGACTGAATTAGAAATGATCCAGTTCGGTTTAGGATTAAAGCAACATTTGAACCCCTTAACATGGGGGTTCATGGGCAGAGCACATGATGAAATGCGAACTACAGCATTGTGTCATAAAGAGGAGTAGAGTAGAGTAGAGTAGAGTAGAGTAGAGTAGAGTAGAGTAGAGTAGAGTAGAGTAGAGTAGAGTAGAATAGAATAGAATAGAATAGAATAGAATAGAATAGAATAGAATAGAATAGAATAGAATAGAATAGAATTCTTTATTGGCCAAGTGTGATTGGACACACAACTAATTTGTCTTGGTGCATACGCTCTCAGTGTACATAAAAGAAAAGATATGTTCATCAAGAATCATAAGGTACAACACTTAATGATAGTCATAGGGTGTAAATAAGCAATCAGAAAACAATATCAATATAAATCATAAGGGTATAAGCAACAAAGTTGCAGTCATAAGTGGAAGGAGATGGGTGGTGGGAATGATGAGATTAATAGTAGTGCAGAGTTAGTGAATAGAATAGAATAGAATAGAATAGAATAGAATAGAATAGAATAGAATAGAATAGAATAGAATAGAATAGAATAGAATAGAATAGAATAGAATAGAATAGAAAATATGGAATAGAATGGAATGGAATGGAATGGAATGTAATGGAATGGAAGGGAGTGGAGTGGAGTGGAGTGGAGTGGAGTGGAGTGGAGTGGAGTGGAGTGGAGTGGAGTAGAGTAGAGTAGAGTAGAGTAGAGTAGAGTAGAGTAGAGTAGAGTAGAGTAGAGTAGAGTAGAGTAGAATAGAATAGAATAATAGAGTTGGAAGGGACCTTGGAGGTCTTCTAGTCCAACCCCCTGCTTAGGCAGTAAAACCTACAACACTTCAAACAAAAAATTAATCTAGCCTCTTTCTGGGAAGACTCTGCCTTATCTAAACCAGAGTTCTCCAACCCTTCCCCTTTTGTGGACCAGTGGTGGGAGGGGGAAGGAGAAAGGGGATGGTGCCACATGAGCGGCAGGCAAGCATGTGTGTGTACCACTCAATTTCTGCGAGTGGCAGGCACGAACACCTACCACTCACACAAATGGAGCACACGTGCACACCCTTGTCAGCTGCTCACGGAAGTGGGTATTTCCATGCACGTGCTTATTCGCCACTTCTCTGGCCCAGTTCTAAATGGTTCAAGGCCCGGGAGTGGATCATACCCTGGGGGCTGGGGATCCCTTGTCTCAACTCTCTCCTACAGGTCATCTAAGTTCCCATTCCATCATAAATACTGCAGAAAAAAAGGTGTAAAGAAATCATTTATTTATTTATTTATTTATTTATTTATTTATTTATTTATTTATTTATTTATTTATTTATTTGTGAAGCTTATATAAGATAACAGGTAAAAGTATAAATGTAATTTGAATACATGAAAAGAATATGAGTAAAAAGAAATATTCGGACAGGCACGCTGGTGCATTTATGCATGCCCCTTATCTGCTGTATTCAAGAATTGGTCAAGCAAATGTTTTGTATGCTCTAGTTAGTACTACAACATTACCAGAGAAGAAGCTATGCAAGATTAGGTTAACAACTTTTAATGCCTTTTTGGCAATGTTGTTACAGTGGGCTCTGGCACTTAGGTCTTTAGAAATGAGTACTCCAAGGTCCTTGACAGAATGAGGGTCATCTACAAGGTCATGTCCATCTAATTTGTATTTTATGTTTTGATTTTTTTGATTTTTTTTTTTTTGCCAATGTGCAAGAGGGAGCATTTGTTGGTTGAGATTTGAAGTTGCCACTTGTTAGACCAATCTGACACATAGTCGAGGTCTTTCTGAAGGGTAGTTGCGTCGTCGATGGTGTTGAAAAGTTTAATATCATCGGCAAAGAGAACACAGTTGCTTTTAATATGATTGCAAAGGTCATTTATGTAAAGTATGAAGAGTGCTGGATCTAAAACACTGCCTTGGGGAACACCACTTTTAACAGGTACAGGATTTGATAGAACACTTCCTATTTTGACCACTTCTTGTCTGTTTGACAGGAAGGCAGCTATCCATTTATGTAGGAGTCTGGAAATGCCATAGGATTTTAGTTTTAGAAGTAATTTGTTGTGTTCCACTGAGTCAAAGGCTTTACAGAAGTCTATGTAAATTGCATCTATTGCTTTGCCCTGATCAAGATGTGTAGTCCATATGTTTTTGCAATGTAGTAGTTGTAGATTACAGAATATTTTTTTTCTGAAACCAAATTGTTTGTTGGAGAGTAGATTGTTTGTGTCTAGATGGAGGGTAATAGATTGGTTAATGATTGATTCAACGACTTTGCTCCAATTGTTCTGACAGAGTATATGAATCAAACTAATATTGGCTATTCGCTTTTATTACAAATTGCTTATGCTATTATATAATTGTTAGTGATTAAACCGATATTTTCTGTTTGTTTCTGATATGACAGACTGCTAGAAATCATTTGTTATGAATTGAGCTTTGTTATTGGCTCCTGCTTATAGTATTGTATACTGTCAGAAATTAGTTGTTAAGAATTATTTCTGGCTTAGTAAATGGTAACCTTAATACTGGTTGGCGTTAGTACAAAGTTTGCTATCTTGGTTCTGTGTCTTGCTTCTATTTTTGGTTTCAAAGGTAGGCACATCCTTCAAAATATAGAAGAAACTGTTACTGTTAAGAAAAGGCTGGACAGTCACTTGTCTGAAATGGTATAGGACAGGGGTCTGTATCCTTAAACACTCAAAGAGCCATTTGGACCCGTTTCCCACAGAAAAGAAAACACCCGGAGCCACAAAACCCTTCCCGTGCCTGCCTATTTCTTGAACGTCGACAAAACTAGCATATGTAGTTGAATTAAGCATTCTGTTTTCTCCTGAAACTTTTCTTTTCTTGGATTTATCTATGGTTGGCCTACCGGGGGTTGAGAAGCTCAATAAATGGCATGCCGGCAAGTGTCTCACATTGGCGGTGGTGACACATATTTTGAGTGACAGGGAGCCGCAGCAGAGGGGTGAAAGAGCCACATGTGGCTCCCGAGCCACAGGTTGCTGACCCCCGGTATAAGCTCTCCTGCTTGAGCAAAGGGCTGGGACTAGGAGAACTCCAAGGTCCCTTATTCAGCTCTATTCTGATTCCCGTCTTCTCTACGAGCTGGTGACAAAGATAAATGCTTCATCTGATATCCCTCTCGTGGTGTCAAGCTATCCATTAAATAGAATATGGTATAGCAAAAATAGCAGGCAAACGATACCGTGTTACCAAGAGGCTAGCCTCATCAGTCTGCTGTGGAAAGACTGAGACGATGTTCCATTAATCTCCTTCGGTTCTGTACTATAAATAGGAGCTGAGAGGAGACAGGACTGCTTAAAACAAATAATTAAATAACTCGACCTGGAACCAAACTTTCTTATCAAACAAATTGTCTATTGC
The DNA here is from genome assembly GCA_038048745.1 of Coluber constrictor foxii. NCBI lineage: Eukaryota > Metazoa > Chordata > Lepidosauria > Squamata > Colubridae > Coluber > Coluber constrictor. The sequence continues at coordinate 33,493 of JAWJVD010000126.1, read as the reverse complement.
TGGATGCTCCACTCCATGTAAATTGTCAGATTTGTTAACTATATTGGACAGAAGCAGAGGTGGCCCTCAACGTATGACCACCACGGAAGCCCAACATTTTTGTCACTAAGTGAGACTTGTGTTAAGTGAGGTTTGCTCCATTCTACGACCTTTCTTGCCACAGTGGTTAAGTGAATTGTTAAAGCAATTGTTTGTTTTTTTTAATTTGATTTATATGCCGCCCAAAGACTCAGGGCGGCTTACAATGCGTTAAGCAATGGCCTTCATACTTCTGTATATATTTATACAAAATCAGCTTATTGCCCCCACAAACTGGGTCCTCAATTTACCCACCTTAGAAAGGATGGAAGGCTGAGTCGACCCTGAGCCTGGCTGGGATTGAACTCGCAGAAATTGCAGGCAGCTGGATGTTAATTGCTGCCTTTAGTAGGAGGCATTAGCCTCCTACGCTACTCAGGCTACTCAATTGTTAAAGTTAATAAGATGGTTGTTAAGTGAGTCTGTTTTACTCGTTGACTTTGCATGTTGGAAAGTCGCAAAAGATGATCACGTGATCCCAGGACAAGCAGAATCCCCCAGATTTTTCTTAGGGAGGAAAGAAACATTAAATGTTTATACATGTTTCAGAAGACAGACAGATCTGGATATCAGAATTGGAAGGGATCTTCTAGGTCATCTAGTCCAACACCATTTCTGACAGATGGCAGTCCAATCTCTTCTCGAAAGCCTCCAGTGATGAAGCTCCCACAATTTCTGAAGGCAGCTTCTGTTCCATCGGTGATTGATTGTTCTCACTGTCGGAAAATTTCTCCTTATTTCTAGATTGAATCTCTCCTGGATCAGTTCCCATCCATTATTCCTTGTCTGGCCTTTGGGTGCCTAGGACAATGATGGCTAACCTTTTTGTTGTCGCGGGCCAAAAGAGGGGGGAACGCAGGGTGGTTGTGCGTGTGCGTGCCCGCACCTATAATTTATTGTACTCCGTGCATGTGGGCGTGACACAGGGGTGGGATTTAGCCAGTTCCCACCACTTCGGGAGAACCGGTTGTTAACTTTCTGAGCAGTTTGTTGAACTGGTTCTTGGAAGAAATCATTAGGGCAGAGAACCGGTTGTTAAATTATTTGAATCCCATCACTGGCGTGACCCCAGGGCTGGATTTTCCTATAGGCTAACTGGGCTTCAGCCTAGGGCCTCAAGATCAAGAGGGGCCTACATTCAAATTGTTAGCAAAATTAAAATTACACTATTCTAAAAATAGTGAACACTAAAACACTGAACCGAAAATAAGGAGAAAAATGGGAGTTGAAAGGGCCTCATAAGTGGAATAGCCTAGGGCCTCTTTTCATCTAAATCCGGCCCTGTGTGACCCCCTTTCTGTGTGACACCCATGGCATGGTAGGCCTCTTTTTCACCCTCCTCAGGCTCCAGAAGCTTTCTTGGAGCTTAGGGAGAGTGGAAATGGCCTTCCCCACCACCCGGAGGCCTCCGGAGGCCAGAAAAGGGCTATTTCCTGGCTTCCGGTGGGACCGGAAGTCCCAAAGATCAGCTGACCAGCGCATGCATCAGCGCTGGAGGTGAGCTAGGGCAACGCTTGTGTGCCCACCAAGATGGCTCCACATGCCAGTAGTCAAGCTATTCTCTTAGGCCTGTGATGGCGAACCTATGGCACGCGTGCCATAGGTTCGCCATCACGGGCCTAGGAGAATGGCTTGACTACTCGTTTCTGGGTCAGTCCCAGAAGTGATATTCATCCTGGTTCAGGTGAACCGCTAGTGGGAACTTGCGAGTGGGCCTTCTCCTGCCCACCCGCCGGGCCATAATCCCATCCTATATCCAGTGGTGGGATTCAAGTAATTTAACAACCGGTTCTCTGCCCTAATGATTTCTTCCAACAACCAGTTCACCAAACTGCTCAGAAATTTAACAACCGGTTCTCCCGAAGTGCTGCGAACCGGCTGAATCCCACCACTGCCTATATTGCTGTGTTTTGGATGCTGCATGCATGTATGGACGGCGCACGTGAGCGAATAGCTGTGTTGTTTGATGTCGCACACATGCACGGACGGTACTCGCAAGCGAATTGCCATGTTTTGTGATGCCGCACGGATACATGGATGACGCGCGCTCACATTTCTGGTGCTGGGCGAACCGCTTGCTACAGTATGTGAAACCCACCTCTACGCAGCTTCTCAAATACTGGAAGACTGCTATCATGTCTCCCCTGTTCCTTCTCTTCCCTAGACTAGCCATGCCCAGTTCCTGTAACCGTTCTTCATATGTTTTAGCCTCCAGTCCTCTAATCATCTTGGTTGCTCTTTTCTTCTCTTTTCTGTTCTCATATCAGTAGTCAGACACTAATTAACAATGGATTTCTCATTCATGGTCCCACAGTTCCCTGGTGTCATGGGTATTCCAGTATCTAACGGGCTGCCACAGAGAAGAGAAAGTCAATATATTCTCCAAAGCATCTGAAGGCAGGACAAGAAGCAACAGATAAGTGGTGGGTTGTCCCTGGTTCAGATCAGTTCGTAAGAATCGGTAGTAAAACCAGCAGGAGGCCTTGCCCACCGCCCCAGATGTTGTCATTGGCAATCTGCGCATTGCAGATCCCGTAAAGATCCTTTACTACCGATTGCAAATCGGTAGTAAAGGTAAGTAGAACCCACCCTTGAAACAGATAGAAACTAATCAAGGACAGAAGCAACCTAGAACTAAGGAGAGATTTCCTGACAGTTAGAACAATTAATCAGTGGAACGATTTGTCTTCAGAAGTTGTGAATGCTCCAACACTGGAAGTTTTTAAGAAGAGATTGGACAGCCATGTGACTGAAATGGTAGTCTCCTGCTTGAGAGGGCCTCCAATGCTCCTCCCAACTCTGTTATTCTGTAAGTCTGTGATTTCGGTCTCATAATCATCACAATTGAATTGAATTTAATTTAATTTATCCATGCAATCTTGATTTTTATTTTTTTTTAGCTCTGCTCTCTCCCACCTTCCGAAGTGTAACTGAGTTAGAGGAAGGAGGTCTATGAGAGTAAGTCTGGATCAAGCTAAGAGCATTATGCTTCTTGTATTTTAATGGGTCTCCAGAGGAATCAGAAAGCATCGGTTGGAGAAAAGTCAGCGAGATAGAAAGATAAGTTAGCTGGGAAAGCGAAATCCCAGGGCACGAAGAACTGAGACAGGGAAAAAAAAATGTGGATATTAACTGAAATATCAAGGGCTTGCTTTAATTATCTTATAATGTTTGGGGAAGATTACGATTCAGGAAAAATGTGCAGAAGAGCCGAACAACGACTGGGGCAGGTTCTTTCCATGCAGGAAAAATCATTGTGTGAACTTTTGGCCCTCATTTACAGATTATTATTATTATTATTATCATCGTGATTAGACCCGAGAATACAGTGAGATTTAAATTAATTGAATTAATTTATTATGCTGCCACCAGAATTGAAAGAGTAGGATGGTATGAAGGCCCTCATCATACCAAGATAACCCATGGGGATAGGATAGAAAAAAATGGATAAAACAGTGTTTGCTAATCCAGATTGCAATTGCACAGATCCTGAATCTACCATCAATAAAATGATCCCTGGTCTTTGGGGAAGACTTACCGAGTTCATTTAACAAACAGGGATCTTCTCCATCTCTTCTTATTTCCATTTTCATGAACACATTTGGAGTCACTACAAGCGCAGATGTGACTTCCTGTGATAGTCACCCAGTGAACCAAGCTGGAAAAGAATAATTGCAAGTTTAAATACTCAGCACCCAAATGGAGCACCTGTATACAAAGGTCTCCTGCTGTTTTGTGAAATGGGGCTCCGTTAGAAAATGCTTTAGGGGTATCGGTTACTCTACCAAGTTAAAAATATATGAGTTTGGTGCTGTGCTCAGGGCCTCATTTCATTACCCAACTAGGTTGCATCATCAGTGTTAGAAGGGAGCGGGATTTCCTCTCTGTTTATATTGGTTAGCCCTGTCAGTGTTGGTGGATGTATGGAGTTCCTTCATTAGGATATTGTTTTCTGCTTTCTTGTTTGTCTGGTGTTAATCCCTGCTTATCTGAGCATTGGCTGATAGAGAAGATATGTTCATGACTTTCTGTTTCCTTCTTAGCTTTTTTTTTTTTTAAATTATCTCCTTTGCATGGGGTGTTAATGTATATCTCCATGTCCCAAAGGTTCTTTTTCAAAAGGCAACTGGACTTTCTGGTTTTTCTTTGAAGATCTTTCACTTTTCATCCAAGAAGCTTCTTCAGCCTCTTGAAAAAGTATCTTTGGGACAACCATGACCTGGATGACTGAGAATCTCCATAGACTGTGTATTTCTATGGATCTGTTGAATGTGTCTTCTGATGGCCAATTAGTTTAAATGCCAATCATCCAGGAATTCCCTGATTTTCACAAACAGGCCCAACTGAAGTGAAGTTTCAACTGTGCTGTTGCGGACACAGCACAATTAAGAGCCAAGGTGGCACAGTGGTTAGAATGTAGTTTTGCAAGCTAATTATGCTGACTGCCAGCAGTTCGATTCTCAACAGCTCAAGGTTGACTCAGCCTTCCATCCTTCCCAGGTCAGCAAAATGAGGACCCAGATTGTTGGGGGACAAGAGGCTGACTCTGCAAACTCTGTAAAGCACTGTGAAGAGGTATATAAGTGCGATTGCTTTGGGGGGAAAAAGGCAACACAATTCTAGGCTGCCTTAAGAGAGGGATAAAATCAAGATCACGTGAAGGGTTAGTACCACTTTGTAAGGCCTTGGTAAGGCCACACTTGGAATACTGCATTCAGTTTTGGTCACCACGATGAAGAAAAGATGTGGAGACTCTAGAAAGACTACAGAGAAGAACAACAAAGATGATTAGGGGACTGGAGGCTAAAACATATGAAGAACGGTTGCAGGAACTGGATATGTATAGTTTAATGAAAAGAAGGACCAGGGAAGACATGATGGCAGTCTTCCAATATCTCAGGGGTTGCCACAAAGAAAAGGGAGTCAAGCTAGTCTCCAAAGCAGGAGTCACAAACCTTTCAGACCTCAGGGACCACTAAATTCATAATTTTAAATCCCATGGACTACTAATATGATCTACTTAAGGACTGGCTGGGTGGGTGTGGCTAGGTGGTCATGTATCTGGGTGGGAGTGACCAACTCGATGTCACTCGTGTCGAGGTGCACCTTTCTGGCCTCTCCTCTCTTTTCTTCACCCCTCCCCTCCCAATCATTCCTTGACTGCCCACCTGGGTTTCTTAGGGCCCCAACAGGAATTAGTTGTTGGAGCTAAGCAGCCATCATGAGAAAGAGTTAGCAAAACTTATGATATTTTATCTGGATCTCACCTATACTCTTTGTTTAATATTGATTGATAAATAAGATTGATGTGTTGTTAGTAACGGAAGCCTGGGGGTGGGGGTGGGGAGGGGAGGGGAGGGGGGGAAGGGAGGAGGTGGTGGGGGGGGGGATTCTTGGGGGGAAATGGGGATAAAAATTGTATTGTAAAACTTTTTCAATTAAAAAAGAAGAAGCAATGGGTGGAAACTAATCAAGGAAAGAAGCAACTTAGAACTAAGGAGAAATTTCCTGACAGAACCATTAATCAGTGAAACAACTTGTCTCCAGAAGCTGTGAATGATCCAACACTGGAAGTTTTTAAGAACAGGTTGGATAACCATTTGCCTGAAGTGGTGTAGGGTTTCCTGCCTAAGCAGGGGGTTGGACTAGAAGACCTCCAAGGTCCCTTCCCACTCTGTTATTCTAAATTTCTGCTATTGCAGAAACGACATTGACTTAGCTGACACGCCCTGACTTCCATGGCTGTCCTTGAGCAAACTCGAGGTTCAGCATCTGGAAACAAAGGCATAGTGCAGCAGAGGACACCGATAGGAAGAAAAAGAATGGAAAACTCAATATAAAACATGCCGGAGCGCCTGGAGACCAAAATCTACCAAATAAAGATAAAACAAAAACGCCATCTTAATTCCGACTCCCAGTAAGCAAGATGTTTTAAATGGCACTTCTGTTTTAAATTCCATTATCAAAACATGATTATTTCCCCTCACTAACTCACTGGGATTTGAAAGCCCTTAAAAAGTCAAGTTATAATTTTTGGCTCTTTGTAAATGGATTTCTTCAAGGCAGGCAGCCCTTGACTTTCAACCGGTTACTTAGCAACCATTTGAAGAAGTTATTATGGACTGCCCAAAAGGTACTTGTGACTCACTTCCACAGTTGCAATGGCAGCCTCCCCTTGTGGTCAGGTTCCCCCACCCCAAATTGGCTTTTACTTCCAGTTATTGGCAAAAACGTCTCACAATCAACAATGGGTTGAACTTAATGACTGTAGATTTTCCTTAATGACCACGGTTATTTGTTTAATGACTGCAACAAAAAAAAAAGGCTATACAATTGGGGAGGCCCCACAAAGGCCCATCGCAACTTAAAAGAGCAATGAGCAGGCTCCATGATGTAATTGAAGTACTTACCATATTTGATACTAAGATATATGTCTCTTTAAATACAGCTAGTTAATATTAGAATAGAATAGAATAGAATAGAATAGAATAGAATAGAATAGAATAGAATAGAATAGAATAGAATAGAATAGAATAGGATAGGATAGGATAGGATAGAATAACAGAGTTGGAAGGGACCTTGGAGGTCTTCTAGTCCAACCCCCTGCTTAGGCAGGAAACCCTACACCACTTCAGACAAATGGTTCACCAACATCTGCTTAAAAACTTCCAGTGTTGGAGTATTGGCAACTTCTGGAGGCAAGTTGTTCCACTGATTAATTGTTCTCACTATCAGGAAATTTCTCCTTCGTTCTAAGTAGCTTCTCTCCTTGATTAGTTTCCACCCGTTGCTTCTTGTCCTACCCTAGTCCTTGAGTTACAACCACAATTGAGCCTAATCAAAGAAAGAGTCAACCTAGAACTAAATAGAAATTTCCTGACAGTGAGAACAATCAACCAGTGGAACAGAAGTTGCCTCCAGAAGTTATAGGTACTCCAACACTGGAGGCTTTTTAAAAAAGAGAGTTTTAAACCATTTGTCTGAAATGGGATAGGGACTCCTGTTTGAGCAGGGGAGAGAGACACAGAGACAGAGAGGCAGAAAGAGAGTGAGAGAGAGACAGAGAGAGAGAGAGAGAGAGACAGAGACAGAGACAGAGACAGAGACAGAGAGACCGAGACAGAGACAGAGAGAGACAGAGACACACACAGAAAGAGACAGATGGTGAGAGAGACAGACACACACAGAGAGACAGAGACAGAGACAGAAAGACACACAGAGACATACAGAGAGAGAGAGAGAGAGAGACACAGAGAGAGACAGACAGAGACAGAGACAGAGACAGAAAGACACAGAGACACACAGAGAGAGACAGAGAGAGACAGAAAGAAACAGACACATACACACACACACAGAGAGAGAGACAGACAGAGAGAGACAGAGACAGAGACAGAAAGGCACACAGAGACACACAGAGAGACACAGACAGTGAGAGAGACAGAGACAGAGACACAGAGAGACAGACATAGAGAGATAGAGAGAGAGAGAGAGAGAGAGAGGGAGAGACAGAGACAGAGACAGAGAGACGGAGACAGAGAGAGACAGAGACACACACAGAGAGAGACAGAGAGACACACAGAGAGAGAGACAGATAGTGAGAGAGACAGACACACACACACACACACACACACACACACAGACAGAGACAGAAAGACACACAGAGACACACACAGAGAGAGACACACACACAGACAGACACAGAGAGACAGACAGAGAGAGACAAAGAGACACACACACAGAGAGAGAGAGAGACAGACAGAGACCCAGAGACCCAGAGAGAGAGAGAGAGAGACAGAGACACACAGAGACAGACAGACAGACAGAAAAAGTCAGAGGCAAAGAGAAGCAATTTATTATTGTCTTCTTCCAATGTTTTTATTTGTGTTGCTGTTTTTCGTATATCCTATAGATCTGACATTTTCTGATCGGCATCCCAACTCAAAAACCAATCCTGCTTATCTTTGGAAATAAACCAAGATAAGCTTGATATTTCTACAGGCTGCCTTTGGTCTTTCAATTATTTGATCCCAAGCTGTTTGGGGGCTTTAAAAAACCCCCAACTCTTCTGATGTACATTTCTTATTTCAGCCCGTCTGCTTCCTCTGAAACAGAAGTGTTATAGACAGCATGGGAATCATCGTTGGATCTATGTCCTTATTTTAATTCACTTACTTTCCCTATCAATATTTTATTCTCATCATAAATATTTGAGCCTGTAAGCTTTTCTTTAGCATTTACAGACCAGACTAGAATATGATGAATAATTTAGAAGCAGAAGTACAAGCTGGCACATAGAAATGGTTATTAAAATAATATAATTTGACTTGCAGACAATGATCTGCATTTTCTTTACGTCTTCTTTTCTCTGGGTTTTCTAATCCTGTCCTTATGGGATCGCAACGGTTGAAATTCAAGAGAAGCAAAATAGTGTAAGGCAAATTGTATGTTTCTGGACCTGTAGTAGTGGAGGGTTTCAAAATTTTTTACTACCGGTTCTGTGGGTGTGGCTTGCTGGGAGTGGCAGGGCTTGGTGGGTGTGGCTTGGTGGGCATGGCAGAGGGAGGATACTGTAAAATCTCCATTCCCACTCCACTCCAGGGAAAGGATACTGTAAAACCTCCATTCCCTCTCCAATCCAGGGGAAGGTTATTGCAAAATCCCCATTTCCTCCTGATCAGCTGGAACTTGGGAGGCAGAGAATAGATGGGGGAGGGGCCAGTCAGAATTTTTACTATCGGTTCTCCAAACTACTCAAAATTTCTGCTACCGGTTCTCCAGAACTGGTCAGAACCTGCTGAAACCCACCTCTGACCTGTAGTATTTAGAAATTTTATCATGGGATGCAGTGGTGGAATTCAATTTTTTTTACTACCGGTTCTGTGGGTGTGGTTTGGTGGGCGTGGTGTGGCTTGGTGGGTGTGGCTTGGTGGGTGCGGCAGGGGAAGGATACTGCAAAATCCCCATTTCCTTCCCACTCCTGGGGAAAGGATATTGCAAAATCTCCCTTCCCACCCTACTCTGGGGCGAGCCAGAGGTGATATTTGCTGGTTCCCTGAACTACTCAAAATTTCCGCTACCGGTTCTCCAGAATCTGTAACACCTTGTTGAACAGCATCCCTGATGGGATGGATATTGGCTTAAGGGAGTCCTCATGTTATGATCACAATTGGGCCAGAAATTCTAAGCAAGGATTTGTTGTGATGCACGATTTTAGGACCTTTTTATGCTTTGGTTGTTAAGTGAATCAATGCAGTTGTTAAATGAACCATGTGGTCATTGAATGAATCCAGCTTCCCCCAATGACTTTGCTTCTCAGAGACTGGCTGGGAAAATTGTAAATAGCAATGACTTGAACCCGGGATGCTGCCTCCCTCGGTTATAAATAATTGCATCTGATCCAATCCAATCCATGGATTTCGTATTTGTTTTTTTTTGTTTTTGTTTTGTTTTAATTTGATTTATATGCCGCTCTTCTCCGGAGACTCAGGACGGCTTACAATGCGTTAAGCAATAGCCTTCATACTTTTGTATATTTATACAAAGTCAGCTTATTGCCCCCACAAACTGGGTCTTCAATTGACCTATCTTAGAAAGGATGGAAGGCTGAGTCAACCTTGAGCCTGGTGAGATTCGAACTTACAGTGATTGCAGGTGTTTAATTACAATGCTTTAGTCTGCTGAGTTATCCAGATCTCTGAATTAGAGACACGGTTTGGCCAACGAATGGCAAAAATGTGATGATGGTCCTATCTGCTCTTCCACTGCTTACATTTCTGTTCTCCTGAACACGATAATCTCCCAGCAAAAGGAGGTGGCGGGAATAAAAAAAAAACCCAGAGTCTCCACTGTTATGTCTGAAACACTCTTTGTCAGTTCTTTCTTCTATCACAGTTGTTCACTGACACTGATAATGAGAAAAGGGCATTTCATGAATTCCTTTTCTTCCAGATAACCTTTGCTGGACTAATAGAGTCTTCACCGCAGGCTTTCGTACGAATTTACCAGGTGCGCAGGGAAAAAAAAAACATTTTCAAAATATCTTTATGTGGGTATCTCTCTTAATCTTTGCCACAGAAACCTATCATGGCTGCTAATTGACTCGGGCTAAACATGTTGATATTCAGTTGCCCGTGTATTTGTATTTCAGTTATAAATTGATCTCCTTGAAAAATTATGCTGGTATGACTCATTATTTTCATTTTCCCAAGTGATGCATAAAAAGCAAATTATAAAGCCAGAGAGTACAGTACAGTGGGTAATATTAATTGTAATTATTTCTTCTTCTTCTTCTTCTTCTTCTTCTTCTTCTTCTTCTTCTTCTTCTTCTTCTTCTTCTTCTTCTTCTTCTTCTTCTTCTTCTTCTTCTTCTTCTTCTTCTTCTTCTTCTTCTTCTTCTTTTTCTTCTTCTTCTTCTTCTTCTTCTTCTTCTTCTTCTCCTCCTCCTCCTCCTCCTCCTCCTCCTCCTCCTCCTCCTCCTCCTCCTCCTCCTCCTCCTCCTCCTTCTCCTCCTCCTCTTTGTCCTCCTCCTCCTCCTCCTCCCTCTTCCCCTTCTCCTCGTCCTCCTCTTCTTCCTCCTCTTCCTCTTCCTCCTCTATGTCTTCCCCTTCCTCCTCCTCCTCTTCCTCCTCTATGTCTTCCTCCTCCTCCTCTTCATCTTCCTCCTCCTCCTCCTTCTTTCTCCTCATCTTCTTCCTCTTCTTCTTCCCCTTCCTCCCCATCCCTTCTTTTTCTTTTCTTTCCTTGTCCTTTTTTTTACATCCTTGTAGGAATAACATGTTTGATCCAAATCAATAGCAAGCAAGCTTGGTCACGTGAAGATGAATGCATCAGAGTTATTTGTGGAGAACACGTCTGTCATGCATACAGATGAATAATTATGTGACTGAATTGGTAATACAGGGGAACTAACAAGGAGAACAGAGATCTGAGCTTCCCTCTACCTCTTAACATCACCGGAAGGCACAAACTAACAAAGCACATTAAGCAAACCTAAAAACTCAATACCCAAAGGGGAAACAGGAATCACGTATATTTCGCCATGTAAGGACTGTAACAGCCAGGTGGGAGACACAGTTAAAAGATTGGCAGAATGCCTCTACTAATATCAGTTGACAGTCAGAAGACATGAAGGAAATTCATTAATCTTCCCAACAAAAAGACAAAATCAATTATAATGTCAACTGGGAAACTATTGGCGTTTGTGCGTGCACCATTGAATCAGCATTGACTGCTGGCCACTGCCTGGACTAATCTACACAGAGGGATAGAATCAAGATCATGTGAAGTGTTAATACCACTTTATAATACTTTGGTAAGGTCACACTTGGAATACTGGATCCAGTTTTGATCGCCATGATGTAAAAAAGATGTTGAGACTCTAAAAAGAGTGCAGAGAAGAGCAACAAAGAGGATTAGGGGACTGGAGGTTAAAACATATAAAGAATGCTTGCAGGAACTGAGTATGTCTAGTTTAATGAAAAGAAGGACCAGGGGAGACATGGTAGGAGCTTTCCAATATCTCAGGGGCTGCCACAAAGAAGAGGGAGTCGAGCTATTCTCCAAAGCACCTGAGGGCAGGACAAGAAGCAATGGGTGGAAACTAATCCAGGAGAGAAGCAACTTAGAACTAAGGAGAAATTTCCTGACAATTAGAACAATTAATCAGTGGAACAACTTGCCTCCAGAAGTTGTGAATGCTCCAACACTGGAAGTTTTTAAGACAATGTTGGATAACCATTTGTCTGAAGTGGTGTAGAGTTTCCTGCCTGGGCAGGGGGTTGGACTAGAAGACCTCCAAGGTCCCTTCTAACTCTGTTATTCTATTCTATTCTATTTTGGCAAGATTTTCAGAAGTGGTTTGCCCTTGCCTTCTTTATTGGCCTGAGAGAGATAAACTGGCTCAATGTCTCCAGGCAGTCTACTCATTTTTCCTTTCTTTTGGGGAACAAATTCTGCTTTCATCATCTTCATTTAATGACCCCATAATCCCCTGCGGGATGGAGTCTGGGCAACTGAATGGAGCTAGTAGAGTGTTTTAATGGCCAGATGCCCTTCTTATCGCCAATGCGGAGTTTCATTCAGCAGATAAATATCTCAGTTGCCTAGGGAGAGAAATATCTGCCTCTACCTAGGATTGAACTCACAGCCTCCTGATTGTTAGGCGAGAGCTCCACCTCTAGGTTACTGGGACAGATCTGCTTTGAACAAGGAAAAACAAAATAACTGGGAGATTGAATAGCAGAAAAGTTAGACTTCTGGAGACAGGTCTCCATTGATGATCTATGTTCCTGTCAGAGATATGGCACCTCCCTGGATGAAGTCGGCACACAAAATGATAATGTTGCCATTCTAGATCTTCCGGGATTGGTGGCAAGCAAGGTCTTAGCCATATCTCCCACGACTTGATGGGAATCGAAGCATAAATAACATCCTTTGCTACGCGTGTCATCCATTTCAAATCACAAGTGAGGACACCGGAGAAACAAAATGGATTTTCCTTGCGTCGCGCTTTAATCACCATAAACCACACTTGGATCCTTCGCGGTAAACATCTCCGGCTGTGAACCGTCAGACGATATTCATCTTTTGAAGGTTGTTCCTCTGAAAAACGATGCCCACCAAAAGAAGACACCAGGTAAATTCATTTCATGAATTTCCTGAATCTGCAAGTGGTGCTCTCTATGCTAAATAATCCCAACGGGATAGGGGCGAATACAGATTCAAGTGCACGCTACACCCGAAATGTGTTTTTGGAAAAGATGGCCAAATGTGTTATTTCACCTCAGTGCTGATCTGAACTGTGAGATTCCAAAGAAGCAAATTGTTCCAGGAGAATTCAGAATAACAGAATATCAGAGCTGGAAGTGACTTTGAAGCAGGGGTGAAATGCTCCTTGTTCAGACCGGATCGCCCGATCCGGTAGCCATGGCAGTGGCTGGTTCGGAGAACTGGTAGCAAAAATCCCTTCCCATCCCCATGACCAGCTGAGTTGCACAATCATCAGAGGCTTCTTATTTTATTTTTAAAAGCATTTTTTTTTTTACAATCTCATCGGCTGAAAAATGCTTTTAAAAGTAAAAAACAAAGCTTCTGCCAATCAGGCAACTCTGCTGGGATCGTCAAAGGTTTGCCGATCAGGCAAGTCAGCTGGGATCGTCAGAGGCTTTTAAAAGCATTTTTTTTACAACCTCTTCAGTCGAATGAGCCTGAGTAGCGTAGGGGAGTAATGCCTCCTACAAAGGCAGCATTTAAGATCCAGCTGCTGCAATTACGTGCAAGTTCAATCCCAGGCAGGCTCAAGGTCGACTCAACCTTCCATCCTTTATAAGGTGGGTAAATTGAGGACCCAGTTTGTTGGGGGCAATAAGCTGACTTTGTATAAATATAAATATACAAAAGTATGAAGGCTATTGCTTAACGCATTGTAAGCCGCCCTGAGTCTCCGGAAAAGGGCGGCATATAAATCAAATTAAAAAAAAATGTTGGCCACGCCCACTCAGTCATATTGCCTCCCCACCAAGCCATGCCCACAGAACCAGTAGTAACAAATTTTACATTTCACCACTGCCTTGAAGGTCTTCTAATCTAACCCCTTGCTTAAGCAGGCAACCTTATACCATTTCAGACAAATAGTTGTCCAATCTTTTCTTTAAAGTGAGGAAAATTCTCCAGGATAACTCTCACCCTGTTCATCACTTCTTTACCCTTTCCCTTCCTACCATCTGGAAGGAGATATAGAAATATAGCCAGCCGTACAAACAGGCTGAAGAACAGTTTTTATCCGTGGGCTGTCAGACTCCTGAATGAAAAATAACATCATAACTACGTAGTATGATGGACTGCAGGGCTGGCTCAATGTGTAACATGTTCACATTGGTACAATAGGACTGGGTGTTTTGTTAATATGCTTTATTGGGGTAGGGATTTTCTGTCTTCGCTGTGAGTTGTATTGTGTTGGGGGGTGAGGGGGGCACCGAGGGAGCTCAACTAATCTCATTGCACGTATGTTGTGTACTGACAATAAAGATTTGAATTTGAATTTAAAGCTTCCAGTGTTGGAGCACCCACAACTTATGGAGGCAAGTTGTTCCACTGATGAATTGTTCTCAGTCAGGAAATTTCTCCTTAGTTCTAAGTTGCTTCTCTCCTTGATTAGTTTCCATCAGGTGCTTTGGAGAATAGCTTGACTCCCTCTTCTCTGTGGCAGCTCCTGAGATATTAGAAGACTGCTATCATGTCTCCCCTAGTCCTTCTTTTCATTAAACTAGATATACCCAATTCCAGCAACCATTTTGTTTTTAATGTTTTAACTTCCAATCCCCTAATCATTTTTGTTGCTCTTCTCCGCACTCCTGCTAGAGCAGGGGTGTCAAAGTTGATTTAATTGAGGGCCGCATCAGGGTTATGTTTGACCTTGAGGGAGGGGCGGTGTGGCCAGAGGAGGCCTGGCCAGCCAGCTCGACGTCACTTGTGTTGGGGGCACCTGTTTCTTAGAATGTATACTTCGGGTTTTCTTTCTTTGAGAGTATACACCATGGAAAACAAGGTCCATTCACCTCTAATTAATTACAATTTCCCCAGGGGGGAACGAGGCTGATTCACACAGAGCCCAAGCGCTCTGCCCATAAAAACAGGCTCTGAGCTCTGTTTTCAGCTGCAACGGCTTCCCGCAAACCCTCTGCCAGTGAAAACGGAGCTTGGGAGTGCCAACCATGGGCCTCCTGAGCTCCTTTTTCACTGGCAGAGGCACCACGCTGTGTCCTTTGCTGTTTCCAGAGCAGCCCCATGGGCCAGATCCAATGGTGAAATCCAATTTTTTTTTTACTACCGGTTCTGTGGGTATGGCTTGGTGGGCGTGACATGGGAAGGATACTGCAAAATCCCCATTCCTTCCTCACTCCTGGGGGAAGGATATTGCAAAATCTCCATTCCCACACCACTCTGGGGCCATCCAGATGTGGTAATGGCCAGCTCTCCAAACTGTTCAAAATTATCACTATCGGTTCTCTGAACTGCTCAAAATTTCCGCTACCGGTTCTCCAGAACCTATAAGAACCTGCTGGATTTCACCCCTGGCCGGATCTAAGCATCCTGCAGGCCAGATACAGCCCATGGGCTTTGAGTTTAACACCCCTGTTCTAGACTCTCAATGACTTTTTTACATTGTGCGACCAAAACGGGATGCAGCATTCCAAGTGTGGCCTTACCAAGGGCTTATAAAGTGGTATTAACTCTTCACGCAATCTTGATTCTATCCCTCTGTTAATGCCGCCTAGGCCTGCAAGACAGCAAATTCTTGGGTGCAGCTCTAGGGAGCATGAAAGGATAGCAATAAAATCTGAGTGCACAGTATGAAGTTCTGAACCATAAAAAAGAAAACACAATAATAGAATAGAAAACCTTTCTAGCAAATCCCTTGCTATTTTCCCCAATGCCATTAAAGGAAACACTTTTTGGAAGCTAGATAGTCCCGTTCGTGGGGGGAATTACCTGATTGCATAGGCTGGTGCTAAAAAAAAAAGAGAGAAAGAGAGAGAGAGAGAGAGAATGGAAGAGATATTCCTTCAGTTCACACTGCAATATTAGTTCACTGATTTTCATCCCCTTTGATGAATTTAAAAACCAATTCCAGGCCAAAAAACTGTTTTTTTGGAACGTGGTGAGGCCATTTGCAATTCTAACAAATGTGTACTTTCGCACACATTTACATATAAATATAATAGTGGGGATAGTCTGCACAGACAGGTAAATTTATAAGAGGTGCTTATCTGTTAAAATGGGAATACAAATAAAGGCCTGTTAAGACAAAGACACAAGGGAATGGAGTTTGTTTTTTTTAAAAAAATGGAACACTGAGGAGGAATTGGATAAAATAAACATTCAGTATTTCAAAAAAGAATATCCAAAACAAAAATCTATAGGATAGAGTTATCCATTCTTAAAAGAATAACTGAGTAACAGTATTGCACTGTTGAGCCTGGATAGCTCAACAGACTAAAAGCCTGTTATTAACATTCAGCTGTCTGCAATTAGTGCAAGTTCTAATCTCACCAGGCTCAAGGTTGACTCAGCCTTCCATCCTTTCTAAGGTAGGTAAATTGAGGACCCAGTTTGTGGGGATAATAAGCTGACTTTGTATAAAATATACAAAAGTATGAAAGCTATTGCTTAATGCATTGTAAGCCGCCCTGAGTCTCCGGAGAAGGGTGGCATATAAATCTAATTTAAAAAAAAAAAATTGCAAGGGGACTTTAGAGATCTAGTCCAATCCAGTAGTGGGTCTCAATTTTGGCCGCCACCTGTTTGCTCCTGGGCACGTGCAATGTTTCTGCGTATACACAGAGACGTCCGGATGAGTGGCTGAAGCCTCCCGCCACCACCTCTACCAATTCGCCTGATCTGCAGTGAACCGGTAGCAACCCACCACTGGTTCAATCCACTGCTCAAGTAGGAAATCCTATACCATGAACAGAGCAACAAAGATGGTTAGAGGACTGGAGGGTAAAACATATGAAGAACGGCTGCAGGAACTGGGTATGTCTAGTTTAATGAAAAGAAGGACTAGGGGAGACATGATAGCAGGATTCCAATATCTCAGGGGCTGCCCCAAAGAAGAGGGAGTCAAGCTATTCTCCAAAGCACCTGAAGGCAAGACAAGAAGCAATGGGTGGAAACTAATCAAGGAAAGAAGCAACTTAGAACTGAAGAGAAATTTCCTGACAGTGAGAACCATTAATCAGTGGAACGACTTGCCTCCAGAAGTTGTGAATGCTCCAACACTGGGAGTATTTTAGAAGAGGTTGGATCACCATTTGTCTGAAGTGGTGTTGAGTTTCTGGCCTAAGCAGGGGTTGGACTAGAAGACCTCCAAGGTCCCTTCTACCTCTGTTTTTTATTCTATTTGAGACAAATGGATCTCCAATTTCTTATAAACCTTCAGTGTTGTAGCATTCACAACTTCTGGAGGCAAGTTCTTCCACTGGTTTATTGTCCTCACTGTCAGGAAATTTCTCTTTAGTTCTAGATTGCTTCTCTCCTTGGTTAGTTCCCGTCTGTTGCTTCTTGTCCTGCCTTCAGGTGCTTAGAAGAATAGGTTGATCCTCTCTTCTTTGTGGCCTCAAATATTGGAACACTGCTATCATGTCACCCCTAGTTCTTCTTTTCATACCCATTTCCTGCAACCGTCCTTCATATGTTTACCCAGAGGAGCAATCTGAAACATTAAGAAGTATAAAATAAAAAGAAACTATATAGCAGGGGTGAAATCCATCAGGTTCTGACAGGTTCTGGAGAATCGGTAGCAGAAATTTTGAACAGTTCAGAGAACCAGCAAATACCACATCTGGCTGGCCCCAGAGTGGGGTGGGAATGGAGATTTTGTAGTATCCGTCCCCTGCCCCTGCCCACCAAGCCATGCCCACAGAACCGGTAGTAAAAAAAGAAAAAAAAAATGGATTTCACCACTGCTATATAGCCCCTACATTTTATTAGTGAAAATAATACATCCTCAATTTAGGATATGATTTAAGTTTATACATGGATTAGAAAAATTGGAAGCTTACGGGAGCAAGCCAAAGTCCTATTTCCCATAGAAATATTTGGTATCTAAGATTAGTTAGACTTCTTCGTTTTTCCTTAACTTATTTGTGAAAAATAAGGAATTTCTGTCAGCAACATCTAAGCAGGTTACATATGTAATTTTGCCTCTTCTCACTAAAATAAAAAAAAAAATCTCTTGCTTCAAACTGTTAAGAGACAGTTATTTTAATAACAGGACTTCCACAGCAATATTTTGAAAGGCAAGTTCATTTTTGGTGCAGGCTGACATTTCAAAACAGAAAGAAACAGATTGTGTACTTCTACAACCCTTCTCTATAGCTTAATGCTTCCGGTGAATAGCTTTTGTGTTTTCTTTTTTCTTTTGGAAAATCTTTTCACGCTGGAGCGAAGGGGCTGCGTGGAAATGACCCATGAGGTGTGACAAGGAACAAAATGGTCCCAAATGAATGTATTATATGCTATGAAATGCTAGATAGTTTTGTGTACAAAACTCCACACTGCCCAGTTTCTGCTTATTGAATCTAGCAGCCGTGGATAAACCAATCCTAAATTCATCTGAGTTTCTTCTGAAACTTGAGGACAATCTTTTCTTTCTTTCTTTCTTTCTTCCTTCCTTCCTTCCTTCCTTCTGTCGAGCACAGCCTCTGCTCGACAACAGAGCAACATTGACCACCCACGCTGCAAGCAAATGATGCCACCCGGAGACGGAGGGGGGGGGACTAACTACGGGTGGTGGGGTGCACGGGTGCTGGTGGAGGGGCTGGAGTCCGTATAGGCTGCGTGTATCACCGGTGGCAGGCAGTATGTCGGGGGCGCGTGGGCGGTGAGGCAACAGCGGCTGGGATGGATGACGGCAGCACGAAGCGCCCGGGCGGGCGTTTTGAACTAATTACTGAGGCGGGGCGCTCCCGGGCGGGCGCTTTAAACTCATTACTGAGGCGGGGCACGCCCATGATCAGGACTCCTATAAAGCACGCCTCCCAGCCATGCCTGACAGCCGAGTCTTTGTGTTGCTAATGCATGCCGGCTTCTCACGGAAAGAGCTGTAGCACAAATAAAAGTCACGTTAATTATCTGCTTACCTGCGTGAAGGCGTGAGTTTGTAGCACAGCACAACGGAGAGCTGAGAGGAAGACTCGGCTCACCCCCACCCTTTTCAGGACCAAGGAGAGACGGAAGCAGTATGGCAGAGGGCGGAGCCGAGGAGGGGTCGCTTGCTGAGACTCTGGTGACAGATGTGGAGGAGGCGGAAAACATCGTGCCCGATCTACCCACACCAGCCGAGCAACCCGTAGTACGCCCAAAACATCGGGAGTCACGGGATGCTACCGATGGCCAGGAAATAAAGGGCTCAGATCCCAACACCCGGAGCGGAGCTGGGCACTGGTGGCATAGCCCCGCCCTTACAGGCTCACGAACACATACCACGCCCCCTGCTGGATCCCAGTTCCAGGGTTGGCGGGAAAGGCAATGGATCGAGGATGAAGAGGGCGAATGGAGTCATTCCACCATGCCGGGAGCAACGACTATGGATCTTTTGCGAGATCGATTTGGTGAGGCCAGCTTTAGGGATGCTCCCTCTTGGCAACCGTGGGCGCCCACAGTGGAACAGGGGGGTTCCCGGCAGGGGGCCCCAGTTGGGGGGGCCAGTTCAGAAACCCGGTTCCGTTTGGCAAGCCCCAAATTCAGAGGGGACAGGCGAGCGATTAGGGACAGGGAGGAGGAGCTGGAGCGCAGTAGTACGGGTCCTGGGCCAGAAGAGGAGTGGTCTCGGATGACTGGGGGAGGCACCATGGGACCAGAGAGGAGAGAACAAAGGGGAGACCCCCAAGGGGAGCATCGACCGACCCGGAGTGGCTCCAATCGCCGGATTTCAGGTCCCCAGCCGGGGAACGTGCTGCCGATGTGGGGTCCCAACCCTTGGGGTCCCCAGTTTCCCTGGAGTCCACCACCAGTCCAGGCGTCGTTTGATGGAGCAGCGGAGAAGGTAGCCCTATTCCTGAGCCAAGTCATCAGCCACATGGATATGTACGGCCGCTGGTATCCTTCGCAATGGTCGCGCGTGGTCGCAGTAACAGCAGTGTTAACGGGTGAGGCAGCAGATTGGGTGGCGGATCTGCATAGTGAACACGCTCGTGAGCTAACTGACCTAGGCTTATTCTTGGAGGCATTACGTGTCAGGTTTGAGGACGAGACCCGAACGCAGGTCATAGAGGGAGACCTGCTAACCCTTAAACAAAGAGGTAGGGCGGTCAAGGACTATGTTAAAGAGTTTCGCGCCTTGGCCGGGAAATTGCGGTCATGGCCCGAACGGCTCCTTGTCCATCAGTTTCAGACTGGGTTGGACAGGGAGATCAGACAGGCCTGTGTATACCGTGGGTTGGGACCCCGCCTCACAGACTGGTACAAGGCAGCAGTCGATCTCGATATTGGCCTACGGGAGTTCAGAATCCGGGGGCCGCAAGGGCAGAGCCAACAAAGACGGGGGATTTCACGCCCATTTACGGCCGGAAGACCAACCGGGGCGGCACGGCCGGTTTCTGAGGGGGAGGCCGGGGGTCTGGGCCCCAGCAGACGGCCTTTCCGGTGTTTCCGCTGCAACCAGGAGGGACACAGGGCCCTTGATTGCCCGTTGCCACCGGCACGCATGTCTACCCCAAAACCCGCTGGGTCAACCCCAGGCACAGTCACGAAACAGCGGTCCTTGAGGCCAGTGGAAAGGACCAGAGCGGCTGCCCAAACACCATCGGGAGAAACGACCCCCTGTCCTACGGTTTCCGGACCCGCAGGACCAGTTCGCTTGTCCGACACCATCGAGAACAGTGACCATGATGACGACGTGCAAGACCCTATGGTAAGTGCTCCTGTACGTCCCTTCTTGGTCCCCATACAGTTAACACACCCCCTTACAGGGCGTAAGAGCGATCAGGAGGCGCTTATAGATTCCGGGTGTACGAGATGCCTTATCCGCCGCTCCATAGCAGAAGAACTAGGGCTCCGTTTTATCACATTACGACAGCCCATAAAGTTTGAACAAGTAGATGGTTCAGTGTTGGGGGGTACCCCAACCTCCCAGATCACCGAACCGGTGTTACTGAAAATAGGCGCTCACCAGGAGAGGATACGGTTCGTGGTCATAACCCAAATGATTGAACCAGTGATCTTAGGCCTAGCATGGCTGGACAAATGGAAACCGGTTATATGGTGGCAAGGGGACTGTCGGAAAGTACGGTTACCGGTTGGTCCAGAACCATGCGGGGCACTCCAACCAGAACACGAGAAACCCCAGATGTTTCCTGCTGTTTATAACGATCTTGCTCAGGTATTTAGTGAAGACGAGTGTGACATACTACCACCCCACCGGGATACCGATTGTGGCATTGAATTGCTCCCAGGGACCAAATTACCAAAACCCCGCATGTATGCCATGACCCAGCCGGAGTTACAGGAGTTACGGGCCTATATCGATAAGAACCTAGCCCGGGGGTTTATACGGCCCAGCCGCTCACATTTAGCAGCACCTGTCCTGTTCCGTGAGAAAAAGGATGGTGGGTTACGCCTCTGCGTTGACTACCGAGGCCTGAACGCCGTGTGCGTTGAGCCTTTGTATCCCCTACCATTGATGTCTGATCTCTTAACCACGTTAGCGAGGGGGAAAATATTCACAAAACTCGATCTTCGAGAAGCGTATTACCGGGTCCGTATAAAACCAGGGGATGAATGGAAAACAACATTCAATTGCCCGTTAGGGAGTTTTCAGTTTCTCGTCATGCCTTTTGGGCTGCAAGGGGCTCCAGCAGTCTTTATGCAACTCATTAACAGTGTATTGCACGAACATCTCTATCGGGGCGTGTTGGTTTATTTAGACGATATTCTAGTGTACTCAGATACGATGGAAGAGCATGTACAACTAGTCAGGCAGGTGTTGGCCAAGTTATTGAAAGCGCACCTCTACGTGAAACTTTCCAAATGTGAGTTCCATCGCACAGAAATAGACTATCTCGGTTTCCGAATCACGAAGGCTGGGCTCCAAATGGACCCCAAAAAGGTACAGGCAGTTCTGGAATGGCAAGCCCCACGAACGCGGAAACAACTGCAGAGTTTCTTAGGGTTTGCCAATTTCTATCGGCATTTCATACCATCGTTCGCAGCGACAGCTTTCCCGTTAACGAATCTGTTACGAACAAAAACCGCTTCGGGCATAAAACCAAAACCAAACCAGCCCCTAATGTGGACCCCCGACTGCCAGAAGGCATTTGAACACCTGAAACAGCTGTTTGCTCAAGAGCCTATCCTGAAACACCCAGACACCACACAACCGTTTATTATACAAGCAGATGCTAGTGATGTGGCTGTAGGAGCTATCCTGTTACAAACGGATTCCTCTGGAGATCTCAGACCTTGTGCCTACACTTCCAAGAAATTCACAACCACAGAACGACACTGGGCTATATGGGAAAAGGAAGCATTTGCAGTGAAATGGGCATTACAGACGTGGCGGCATCTGTTAGAAGGAAGCACCCAGCCATTCGAGGTCTGGACTGACCATAAGAACCTGGAGGCGCTGCAAACCCCTAGAAAACTGTCCCCAAAGCAAATCCGATGGGCTCAATATTTTCAACGGTTTCGTTTCTCATTGAAATACAAACCAGGGGGCAAATACAAACCAGGGGGCAAGATGTTCCTCGCCGATGCCTTGTCCCGTATGCCCCAATATAATAGCAAACGCAGTGAGGACCTACAAAGCCTGTTACCAGGGCCCCACTCAGATCTTCGGGTGAATGTCTGTACCGATAAACGGTCTCAGCACCCAGACTGGATCCGGGACTACGACTAGGATTAGCCTCCGACACGTGGGTGTTGAAAAATCAGGCAGCCGTCACCCACAGGATGGGCCTGGCATGGTGGGGTGATAAGTTGTACATACCCGCCGTTCTACGGGACCGAATACTACGCCAGTGTCATGACGTCAAAACTGCGGGCATTTTGGTTTTCTGAAGACCCTGCACCTCATTAGAAGGCAATTTTGGTGGCCAGGAATGCGAAAAGAGATCGAGGAATATGTCCGTAACTGCCACGTTTGTGCCGTCTCCAAAACAAAACCGGAAAACCTTTGGCCTGTTACAAACGGTAGCAGAACCCACAAGACCATGGATGAAATCTCTATGGACTTTATCGTAGACTTACCAAGTAATAAAGGTTATACAGTGATCTGGACAGTACTGGACCTCTTCTCAAAACAGGCCCATTTCATTCCCTGTAAGGGCCTGCCAACAGCTCCAGCAGTTGGTAAAACTGTTCCTACACCATGTATATAGACTTCACGGAGTACCAAAGCGTATAATATCAGATCGAGGCGTACAGTTCACAGCAGTGTTCTGGCGGAAATTCCTTAAGCGCATTGGCTCAACACAGGGACTCAGTTCCGCATACCATCCTAGTACGAACGGAGCAGCAGAACGAGCTAACGCTATGGTGGAACGGTATCTCCGTTCCTACGTTTCATACCAACAACATGATTGGGTGGATCTCTTGCCATTTGCAGAAACCGCTTATAACAACGCTGTCCATCGTAGCACTGGGTATACCCCTTTCGAGTGGTGATGGGCAGAGAGTTTGTGGCTGTCCCTGACCTAGACCTCCAACCCCTGACAGACCACCCCATTTCAATGGGCATCCAATATACAAAAAGCGTGGCCCCATATCCAGAAGGCGTTAGAAAAAGCATCCCATGAGTATAAACAACAGGCAAATAAGAAACGAGTTGACGGCCCCACATTCAAAGTGGGGGACCATGTATATCTCTCTACGAAATACATCCGCTTACGGCTACCGAGTAAAAAACTGGGCCCGAAA